>JAZGTK010006100.1:0-21330 GCA_036877625.1 Ambastaia sidthimunki
GCTTTGGATAAAAGCATCTGCTAAATGCCTAAATGTTAATGTAAATGTTTGACAGGAAAAAGTAGAACGTCCTAGCGCTGCATTTGGACCGAATGCAATGATTGGACAAACATTTTCCACAGAAAGTATTTAAATATATTTGGGAAACTTACTTAGTAATCGCTATCAAAATGTGAAGAGACTATCATCCAGTATAACAAAAGATGTTTCTGAAAAATATTGGCCTACCCTGCCTTTAATATTTGCCATAGGACAAATACTGCCATTATTTTCAAGCAACAAGTGAAGCGTACACACTCGTCGACAATCGTTTACCTCGGAGACAGATTAAAAACTCGCTCCCAGCTGCCTTTTTCATCAGAACATTCTGCCGTTTGCTCATTACGTCCCTCACACACGCCCCCATTTTCTTTCTCTTCCTGCAGGGCAAATGATACCGGCGTACTGTCTTACAAAGACCATTTACCCCTCAGCGAGATCGCCATCGGAGACACAAACAGGACAGGCTCGCGGGCCGTGCTCCAGATTGGACCGCTGCGTTGCTATGGCGACCGTGGGTGTTTTGTTTACCAAATTTAAAAGGGGAATGGGGGGTAATACTGCTCTCTACTGAATTCATTTTCATATTTTAAAATACCGGAGAGATGGACTGCTTATTTATATATATATATTGTAATAAAACGCACACTTGCTTTTCAACATCCCTTGTGCTTTTCTTGTGTTTCCCTCTGCTTCAGGTTTCTTCTGGAATTCTGCCTCTTTTTACCAGGAATCGTCATATTTGCACTTTCCGACTCTGCAAGCTGAACTGAGCGTCGATATCTCGCTCTTTTTCAAAACCAGTTCTCTCTCAGGGGTCTTCCTGGAAAATCTAGGGGTCAAAGACTTCATTAGACTGGAACTTAGTTGTGAGTGTCAGATCATGGTTAATGGTCAGATATTGCCACTCAAACTTCCCTATTTGTTCCTTTTGTCAAAATATTACCATATAGAATTGTAGCCTTACTGCTGTCTCACGTATTAATCCATTATAGGGATGATGATATACTATATATTGAAAGAAATGTTCTATCAGTTAACTGTTTAAATGTTTCTTCAAACCACAAAGTGTCAGAATCACACCATGCCACTTTTTTGTCATGCTTAGCTTCCTCCACAGTGAACTTCACCTTTGACCTGGGGAATGGACCAATAATCCTCACTGTTCGCTCACCTGCGGCCTTAAACGACCGGCAGTGGCATTATGTTCGTGTGGAGCGAAACGTGAGGGAAGCTTCTCTACAGGTCGACTCGTTGCCCCTGGAGCTCAACGAAGCCCCATCTGACAGACCCTACAGGCTTCAGCTCAGCAGTCAGCTGTTTGTGGGTACGGATGTCATCTGTAGCCAACCCATCTTCCAGATTCACTTTCAGTATTAAAACAATACTTAGTGCTCATTGGCTAGATGGCTAGATAAGTTAGAAGCCATGGCATGGTTGAATGTTTATGGGTTGTAGATCGGTGCAAAAATGTGGGTGACACTTTAATATGAGGAATGCGTATTAACCATAAGCTATGAATTTTGACTCAATAAACATCTAATTTACTTCATTTCATTCATTTTTAAAAGGCAGAAAATGTCACGGCTTAATGGAGCTGGCGAACAGATTAACAGAGAACAAGAAGTACTGGAACCAAGACAAATTATGCATTTCTCAGAAAATTCACTGTGCAAAAAACCTGCATGTACAGTGAAAGCAGTTTGACATAAAAAAGTGACTTTTTATTTTGTGTGACTAATGAAAATAATTGCTATGAATGGGGAAATTCAAATTGTCATCTCACAAAACAAAGCATTCATTTTTATTATGGTTTGATTTATACATGTTATACATTATGTGATGTTCAGTACCTTCAGGAAAGTTCAGTACCTTCTTAATTGCACCAGTAGTTAGACTGAATCCCTGTTATAGATTGCAAAGGGCTTGGGTTTATAAATTGGGTTGGACCATAAATCGCTCTAATCTCCCCATTAGGTGGAACAGCTTCTAGACATAGAGGCTTTTTGGGTTGCTTGCGTGCCCTCACCATTAATGGCATTACCCTTGACCTGTATGAGCGGGCGAAGACCACCCCCGGGGTGAATTCAGGCTGCCCGGGTCACTGCAGCAGTGACAGCTTCTGCCATAACGGAGGCAGATGTGTGGAGGAGAGGAGCAGGTACACCTGCGACTGCACGCAGACGGCCTTCGACGGGCCACACTGCAGAACAGGTGAGGCTGCTGTTGACCATGGCCTTTGGCTGAACTCTCTATCATAAGCTTTACTGCACCAGTCAGAGAAAGAAATGGAAAGTAACCATCATTTACTCACCCTTGTGTTATCCCAAACCTGACTTTTTTCTGTGGAACACAAAAGAAGATATTTTGAAAAATGTTTCAGTGGTTTTGTGTCCATACTATGGAAGTCAATAGGTGCCACTGTTGTTTGGTTACCAGCATACTTCAAAATATCTTTTTATCTTTTATGTTTCTAAGAAGCAAAAGTCATACACATGTGGAATGATATGAGGGGGAGTAAATGGTGGTTGATTTTTCATTTTTGGGTAACCTATCTCTTTAAACGCCATAATGTTGACACTGGATATGTTTTAGTGAATTTGCTCAAAAGGAGTTTTAATATTTAATAATAGTTTAAGCTGAGGCTTGTAACTGTTGGGCATGGCATGAGTTAGTGGTAAAAAAGCTTGAGCAAACATGTACACAACAGACATTTAAGTAAATTCTGTATATGGTTCATAGAAGTTCCCCAAGGTTCTATCTTATACAATTCTTATACAAAGTCATTTCCTATTAGATCAGGAGCGACAACCTCCGAAGGTTAACAGCACGTCCTTGAATGCATATTCAACTCAGATTCCTCGAGGCTGGCTTGACAGCGTTTGGCAGAAATGCTTTGACGAATGGAATTTAATTACAGTGGCCATTGCTCCGCCTCATACCCGCTCGGCAACCTGTCAGTCAAATTAGTGATGTAATGGCTTGGTTTCTTTACAGTGCCGTGTCACAATGTCACAAACTAACTAGTATAGATGACCAGAAAATGGGAAGAGACAGAAAGAATCAGCTGGACCACAGTCTCAGCTGTGTTGAAGTCTAATGTTGTTGTTTTCTATGGCTTTAATAATGACAGATGAGAGTTTATCCACTCTTGCCTCACAGTCTGAATTTGCATAGAGATTATGATGTTCTCCATAACACAACAGCTCGGTTCCACAGGAATGCTTTGTGTCTCTCTGTCCGTCGTACAGCTCTGGCTGCATCCTTTGAAAGCGGATCCTCAGTCCTGTTCACTCTCCAGGAGCCATTTTCCGGAATACTGAATGAGGAAGCAGGACGGTCTCCAGCTGGATTCCATGATGCTGAAGTCACCAACTCTCAGGAGAAAGTGTGGTTTGGGTTCCAGACTCATCACGCGCCGGCCTTGATTCTGACAGCTCACACTCTTGACCGGCGCTATATGGGTCTTATGCTAACATCAAACGGTACCAAATCACACATTACGATACAGAACAGCGCGGTACTATGTATTCTATAGAAACAGTCATAATTTACGCTACAATATGGTTTCATTCATTAACAAATACTTTCAAATACTTTCTATATTAGTTAATACAAATACAATTGTTCGTTATTTGTTCCTGTAAGTTAATTTTGCATTGGCTAATGTTAACACATCCAATCTTTTATTAAATGTATTAATAAACGTTGAAATTAACATTAAGATTACGATTAATAAATGTTGTTGATGTATTGTTAGTTCATGTTAACTAGTGGAACCTTATTGTAAAATGTTACCGACTAGTGCTGTAGTATTTTTTCATAGTTTGTTGGGTCCTGGTCACAGTTGGCTTTCATCGTTTAACAAAAAGCATTGTGAATAGACCTCAAATTATTTTATTTGTGTTCCACAGGGGAAAGAAAGTCCTACAGGTTTGTAACGACATAAGTGATGAGTAAATCATGACAGAATTTTCAGAATTTTTAGATGAACTACTCCCCTAATACATCCATCATTCACTGTCATTTAAAAATGAAAGCAAAATGTTTGGCTAGGCAGGCGACATTTTCACAGAGTATTGAAAAGTCATTCATCAGAATTTTTTCTTCACCCCTGAACAAGAAGCCAAGAACAGATTGACCATGTTTTTAATCTCACATCCTGGAAAATTTCCACTGTTACATTCCTCCACGCAGTGTGCTACAAATTCATATCCGCTAAAACAAATCAGACACGCTCGTTCTTTCTTTAGCTGTCGCAAACATGCGTCTTTAAACGTGTCAGCTTGACTGAAAGACGCTGTATTGTCTCTCGCATTCTCTCGTTTACTCTTTCGCACCTCTTTGCATTTTATCAGCCCACAAAATTGAATTTGACACCATCTCGCCATGAAAGCGCATGACTGACTAGCATGTCTTGCGCGACAGACGGCATCGTGCGTTGCTCTTCGACGTAGAGGGATGAAAAAGAGAGAAAATGAGAGGAAAGAGCTGGAAGCTTTGATGAGAGAAGCAGAAAAGGTGGAAGAGATAAAAAAAGACGTAGTGCGTGATTAAGAAAATACTGGCAATGAAAATCAATCAGTGGAAGCTAGAAAACAAGCAAAAGCTATAAAGAGTTCATAATGACAGGAGAGGACGAGTGGAGGGAAAAAAACACATTTAATCTGTAACAAAAACCATAATTCACATGAGACGAGAACTTGAGTTAAGGAAGGTTTCATTATTTAATTTAATTATTATTTTATTTATTAAATTAAATTGGTAATTGCAGTGAGGTGATTAACACTAATTAACATACAGAGAGTAGTCCATATAAGTTTGGTAACTGCAGACTGAGCCCTAAAAATGCGCTCATTAAATTTCACAGAGCAATACGACGGTGGCCTTCGACTTTACATTGGCATTTATTAGCATGCACGCTGCATCATGCGAGCGTTTTCAGTTAGCAATGCTAATAAAAGACCTTACTAGTATTTAGCTAGTCATAAGATCTGAATATGTTGACCCCATTAACCTGTTTAGTGTAAAATTCAATATTTTTTTAGACCAATTACATGGCATCACTTATTTTGCAATAGCAACAAGTTGAATGTACATTATCGTTGTTTCTTGTTATAACAACAATGGAGGAATATCTTTAAGTCAATAGCTTTGCTCTGATTTCCCAGGCAGCTTGCAAATACGATACTTGTTGAACCAGGATAAAGGAACAGAAGTGTTCAGCCCAAACTCAGACAGTCTAGCAGATGGGAGGTTTCACTGGGTCAAAATTAACCGCAAAGGACAGGAACTCCTGGTTCAGGTGAGTCTCTGTTTCCATAGTTACAGGTGTTAACACAACAGCATAAGAAATGTGTTTTTATGACACCTCGCTTGGGAATTAAGCACATCTGGTGCTTTTGGGCCTTTCTACAGAAATAGTAATGGTGTTTATAAATGTTTGCATTTGTTTTCATTTGTTTTCAAAGCCAATATTAAATCTGATTTAAATGATGTCTTTATGGCTCTATCCTTCCAGATTGACAACTCAGTAACCCAGCAGTACAATCTGTCTCCCAGCCCTGCTCTCAGCCCAGTAAGGACAGTTGTTCTGGGGAGAATTCAAGGTGAGTTCCAGACAGGAGAGGGCTGTTGAATCCAGGCAGGTTAGGGCAGGTGGGTGGTTGGCTGGGGCAAAAAATGCAGGGGTTGTACAGTGTGTTACATCTTACAGTACAGTGACAGGTGAGTTGCCAGGTGAAAGCCAAATGGAATTTCTCTGTGTTGCCAAGGAAACCAATTTTTTTTATAAAAAAGGAGGTGACACTAACTCCAGCGCTATGATAAAAATGAGAGAACGTTTAGGATAAATTGCCTGTAATGCACTCACACAACAGCAACAATCTCCTATTAGACTCTGTGTTAGTCATTACAGATTTAAAGGCAGGGTAGCCCTTTTTCCAGACACAGTTTTTTTATGCTAGTTATGCTCCTGTTACAGGTGGTGATGTCACTGATAAGGAATTGGTCCAGGCTGGACTGAGAGGGTTTATTGGCTGCTTGTCCTCCGTGCAGTTTAATCACGCTTCCCCTCTTAAGGAAGCCCTACAAAACAGCCAGAGCCCGTTTGTTAATGTTATCGGCCGTCTGGAAGCATCAAGTTGTGGGACGATATCCAGCCCTAACACTTTAACAAATACACACACACTGTCAGGTAAGTGATGCTTTTAAAGAGACTGTGCACAAAAATAGTATATCGGAAACTGGTCTGGAAAGCCGACACTTATAAACTAACCCACATGCAAATAACCTAAAAAACTTTTCATTGTTGTTTTCATTGTTGTCAACTATTAAAATTATATTATGATACGTATGTAACATACCAGCAAGTGATGCAGAAAATGAAGATCTCGGTAACTTATTGTGCTCGCTAATTGTGTTTAAGTTATGTCATCATACAGTATTTTATTGTATTTTACAAAACTGTAAAAATGTAATACAACCCAAAACCCTCCAAAGGGAGGCAGAACAAAAGCCATTGCATATGTGTTACATATATGTTAGGTTAGTTCAGTGGAGTTACATGCATTTACAAGAAACGTTGCTTTAAACTATAACTGGTGTAAATGCTATGTCATGCTCTCATTCTTTACTTACAGATGATTCAGCAAAATCAAACCAAGGCAGAGGCCCATTGAAGAAGGCAGATCAAAATGACTTGGCACTAATCGGAGGTATAGATCCATATTATATTGTGCTGTGGGACAAACTTTACAGAATAATACCCAGGGCTGACAAGTAATAGACCATCCTCTGCCACAAAGCTGTACACCTCATACATCTTCAGTTCAGTAGTTGTGTTGTGTGATCTTCTTATTTTTATCACTGCAGTACTGCTTTTTCTATTTAGCTAGATGGATTCACACCGTTTAGATCAGTAACGTTTAGATATTGCCGTTACATTAAATATTATGACTTCATGTTTTCTGTATTTTAAGGTAAATAATAATGTATGTTCTCTTGATTCATCTACTAAACAGGACTAGTGACCGCAGTGGTTTTCATCACCCTCTGCGCACTGGCCATAATAATCCACTTCCTGTACCGACACCGCCGGACTTCAGCGGCCTCTGGAATCGCCGGAAAGACGCACCGGCCCAGCATGGAGCGTCCACCATACCGACCTGAACCGGACCTTCATAAACCCCACCACGATAGCAAAGAATACTACATATGACCTCTGTGCTTTGTGCTCGGCCTTTAATTAAACAGCCAGTGTACATGCAGAACCACACGAATCGCCCGTCTGCACTGCATCATCACCGCAGACTGAGCAGCCAATCAGAAGGCCCGTTTTATTCCAGCTGTGGATAGGAGGACCTGACAGGGGCCGGCTGCTTCACAGAGATTACTTTCATAGGTGGGGTACATGAAATTACATCAGAGACTTTTGTTTTGTTCGCTTTCTACGAAGAAAGCAAAGCAAGTGGTGTGTGAATGGCTCTCAGATGGCAAGAGAGCTCTATATTGTTATTTGAAAGCATAATAATAGGTTAAACATGCACAACACGCGCACGCTCAATGCTAACTGCACAGCAGGAGGGCTGTCGCATCACTCCTGCGCGTCTTCACTCTGCGTGCCTGCACAAGCCTGTCTCAAAGCCTGGGTTTAAGCTAACGGACTGAAACCCCAGAGGACAGGGTTCTGTAGGAGTGGTCTTGTGGCGGGATGGTGGACCTTTTCAGCCGTTGTTTTTAAAGGATCGATCATCGTTCAATGTGGCCCCCCACCACCCCAAAAAAATTAAAGACGTTTGCATCTGACAAGCTGTGGAATGGTGTGAGTTGTTTGTGTGTACACCAATTCCTACAGGCTGAGCAGTTTAATTCTCTTTCCCACCACAATCATGCCGGTCTCGCAACTGCGCGTACGTATTGCCCCCTGGAACAAATGTCCTTCTTACAGAACTGCGTTAAATCTTCCGACAAAACAACAACACTTGCTTTCTATTGAGAATGAATTCTATGGCTGTTTTTTTCTATATGATTATTGTAAATGAGTGTTGTACATACATTTCATAATTATATTTAATAAATATAATTAATAATAAATAAGCTTTCTATAATAAATAAGCTGATGTGGTATATTTGTGCAAAAATGAGTCCGTTTGTTTGATTGTGTGTGGAGGAAGGACAAAGTTGAGAGAAAAAAACTTGAATTGTTTTTCTTGAACGCTCTAATTCTCAGCCCAGAGGAAGATACACTCTTGAAGTGATGATAGAGAAGGGAAAGAGAGGGAGAGAGAAAATCAATCGAGGGACCCTTAGGATGCATTGGCAATGAAAGAACTTCTCGTGGCCATCTGTTGTAACAGGTAGGATGTGGACAAAGCAAACAGCATCTCTCACTGTCAGATTCATCTTAAGGTTGCAAAAATGTTCGACTACAATCACACACCATCACAGCTGTAAATCAGGAGCTCTGTAATAGATCCAGACCACCAGTCAAAGGTTTGGACACACTTACCCGAGTCAATGTTTCTAGTAACCTGACAAACTTTTTGATCCATACGTGTAAGTTAAGATTCGTGTAACAACTGTAAATTGTACCTGTTTGTAAAATTAAAAGAATAATCACAAAAAAAAGACACAAAAAAAGCGGCGCATCGCGACACGGGTTAATGTTTTACATGACTGACTCGTTCAGTTATTTTCTCCGAGCCGGATAAGAGGAAAACAGAGAGGGTGAAAATAGAGCTTGGAGATTGAATTATCACAGAGTCCAAATTCAATCCGGCTCAAATATGACTGAATATCTGGTGTGAACCTGAAACGCAGAGAATGAAAAATGCGGCACACAAAGAGACAGAAACAGAAAGAAAAGGAATAAAAGATAAGAGAAATAAATTACTCTGTTCGCACGGTATGGATATTTGCCCTTGAAACAAAACAATCAGTGTGAGTGATTTAATGATGCTTTTATATGTGATTGGAGTCATTCAGCTATCTGCTGTTTCTGTGTGTGTGTCTGTGTGTGTGTGTCTGTGTGTGTGTCTGTGTGTGTTGCCTCAAAAGCAACAACACTATATAAACCTACAAGGCTGAAAGAATGATAAAAGCAAATAAAATGCCTAAACCTACATGGACTTTTACAAACGTTACACAATAAAGCAGCTAAATTGTGTGTCAGATTCATTTCTCGTGCATTCACAGAGCTTATTGTATCAGAAGGCAAATTGTATCACATTTGCCATTATCAGTGTACAGAATGAAAGCTTCAGGCAGCATTCCCAAACACAATTTCAACAGGCAGGTCCCAGTTTGTTGACTAAATATGAACAAACGTATTACTATAAAACAAATGTGGTTCACATTGATTTTTATTGGATGCACAGTGGACTGTCAAATGCCAGGAGCACAGACTAAATCACTATTTGTGACAATCTCTTTTACTTAATGCCTTGATTAAACTCATCATCCTCCACACTTAACAAAAGCAAAACAATTCTGATACTGTCGATCAGCCTCTGGGGACGCCAGAGGAAGCTAATTAACCTTGGTTGCTATTTACTTTGAGATGAGATTCAATGAAACTCTAACCCTGTGTGTCATCTGTCCTGCATGCTACATGATCTCACGGGAGAAATCTGGCATAAACCTGTAATTCTTCTTGAAACTGGAAGTATTTTCGAAAACTCAGTTGGACAAATGGACCTTTGGGGCAGCTGGTATGAGTTGGATTCTGGCCAGTGTCTGTAATTTTGAACATCGTTTTTGTCTAGCTCTTAATTGGTGCAGTTGGCAACGTCATCTGAATTTGCTCGGAAAAAGACTAAAAGTTATTCCAGAGAGCTCAGATTGAAGGTTTAATTACACGGCCTGTGTTTGGAAGCTGAATCACTCGCATTGGGTGCAGTGTTTTCCTTTTCAGTATGTAGATGCAGATACGGCCAGTTTTTCAGACATTGTTTAATGTTACAGTTTGGTTATTAAAACCTAAACTGTAATTCTGTAACATTTTTTCATAACAAGAACAAATTAAGTTTTCTTTTAGATATATCTCAAAAAGCATTCTATTAACGTTACTGCAATAATGTTTTTGATAACTTTGAGAAACTGTTAGGGAACATCAGCCAGTGTTCTGAGAACGTTCCCTGTTAGCTGGGTAACACTATTTTTATCATTACATGATCACGTACATTTTTCTGGCTGCTTGATACTCTTAATGGGTTTATCCAAAAATCTGAACTTTAAGCTGATCATTTTTTAGGAATGTTTTTTTGTTAGCCATTTTTTATTAAAAAGTGAATAGAGATTGAGGCTCCCACCACTCAGAGTGGTGAATTTGCATTTTGGGGTGAACTGCGATTTTAAGGCTGCAATTGAGCCTCAAACTGCGGCAGCCTGACTTGAGCCACTGCGTGCATCAGTTTGCAAACTTGGCAGGGTGTGGGCAATGCGACTCAGCTGTAGCACGGTGGGGTGGAGTCACACCTGTTTCCACACATACTCTTTACATGTGTGGCCATCCCTTTCTCTGCAGCCACGAGAGTCATTGATTACTCAGGCAGGATAATTGTGTAAATTTACTGCAAAATTGGTTCTGTCTCTGCAGTTGCATTGGCGAGGCTTGACGGTGTTTTATGTTGCGGATAAGCTGCAGGCTCTGTGCTCAGCGTGTCTTTCAAATGGTTGTGTGTCCCGCACAACATATTTTCTCATCAGGCCTTCCTGCTGATCGTTCCCCGCAGGCGTACACAGATGAACTCAACCGCAGAGTGCTTTCAACGGCTTCTGCTACATCTGACGCGCGCAGGGAAAATAGTTATCTCACGCATTTCATTTTTCACGACGTAAATATTCGTAATCTACAGTGATACACTGTTGCCTGAGGATATGGCACCATCAGGGTCATCAGGAGCCTTCTGAATGCGATGGGAACCGTCGCTGTCCGGGCCACATAACACACGATATTTGTGCAGCCAGATAGTTTTGTGAGGGGCTTTCCAGTATTTACTTGCCGGCGGGGCCAAACACACACTACACGACAAAAGCTTGTTGTTCTGTGCACATTTAAAAGCTTTGTTTAGACAGGCAGAATTTTTGGCGTATATGTCTCAGATCTGTTTGGTTTCTGGACAAGCCAGTCTGATTATCTTCATGCAAAATGCTGCACACGTAATCAGCTCCAAAAAATTGAATTTGAAAACCAGATTGTAAACAAACAAAATGGGGAAAGAGATTATGGTCATTTTGCACTTATTTAGCTGCCTAAAAAATGGAGTGGGAATTACAAGTATAAAGTCCTAGCTAACAATTTTAGGTTGTAAGGACATTTCTCTAATGTTTCTATTAAGTAACAAAAGCATTAAAAATAGTAATAAAAAAATAAAATGTAATAAAAATTCTACCAAAGTTAATGCAGGAACGTTTTTTGACAACTGGGAGAGAATATTTAGAGAACCTTAGCCAATGTTCTGAGAACATTCTCTGTTAGCTGGGGTTATGTTAACTATAAAGTGTTTAGCAATATCATTGGTTGTTGCTCATTGCTGCTCACTTGACAGTGTGCACAGGCTGAGTAGAACAAGTTTAAAATGTAGTGTCTGTGACTACTGAGAGGGTGTCTCACTAGTGCGCATCACGTAGCGCATGCTAGGCTTAAAAAGCACAAGCACCAACTATATACAGCCATTAGGGCACGAACGTCCAGATCAACAAGATATGCGCTTTTGAGCACAAACACGCAGCCACAGACAGATCGATAGCTCAATGTAAATTACATTTCCAGCAGCAATCGTGGTTAGATGGTTTCCACAACAACCAGTGCAGAGTGTGTTGTGCCGTCACACGCTGCTCATTCCAGTAAAGAAGAGATCAGCAAAAAGTACAAGGTTTCAGTGCTCTTAGAAGTGGAAAAATATACTTCAAAGTCCATTGAACAAAGCCATCAGTGAAAGGTCTAATAGCGCTTTCACACAAAGCAATGCATCCAGACACGTCTCAGCTGGAAACATTCCCAGAATGCATTGCCAGTTTCAGCCAGACTCGATTTAAAATGCCAAAAACAAAGCAGTCACAGGAGCTGAACGTATCGACTGATGTGATGATTTTTGCCAAGCTGTTGACCACGTAAGTAGCGACAGCTTGAGCTGGAAGATAAAAGTATTTGAAATATTTGTTATCAATCTATATAACCTTTTCTGTAATGTAAATGTTCCTGTAGCTTAAACGATTGAGCATCACGTTAACACACGCAAAGGTTGCGGGTTTGATTCTGAGGAAACACATACTGATAAAAACATTATTATAAAGTTGCTTTTTGCTGCCAAATGCATAAATGTAAATGTGGAATCATTCAAATGTGAGGAAAAAAAGAAATACACTTAACATTTCAGTAGGTTAACATTGTTTATTGTTTTTCATTTTAAGCGGATATGTGGCATCTTTTAGAAAGTAAATTCAGAAAGATTTTTCATTATATGTGGAAGCAAAACCTCAGCACATACTCATGCTATAAAAATATATGTTCATATTTTGGTGATCAGAGAGTCGAGTAAATAAAATGTCTGGCATGCGGAGAGAAATTTTCTTCAAGATAAGGCTACAGTTCTTGCTGGAAATTGTTGTTATATATGAAATAGGAAGGTAAGGGAGACTTTTTCTCTGTTCTTAGCTTGCTTAGATTTTTTTAATAAATATGTATATTGGGATCCAAAATTTGTGGCTCAGAATGATTCTATTTAACATTTTTCTACTTTAATCAAAAATTTAAGTAAATAATTACAAATTTGGAATTATTATTCTAAATACATTTTCTTATGCTTAAAAAAGGAAATCTGAGCTTCTGTACAAAATAGTTCAAATGGTGAAATGTCACAAAGTTTCTTTGCTAAATTACAATTTCAGTGCCAGATTTTCAGCATGTCAATAACAATTTGTTTTTTTCTCTGAGATCATCTGGAAAACACATTAGCTCGTAAAAATCTACACAAGGCAAATGGACCAAACATAAAAACACAACACTAAACCAAAATGCAATAATGACTTCTGAACTATTTAAAGTTAATACTCTCCAAGATTGCTTAAAATCAACCACTTAAAGTTTGATGGGGTTCCCACGATTGTGTGAACCACTGATTGAATGTCTCCAAGGCTTGTAGTTGACATAATGGGTTTCTGGGAATTTAGGCCATTTCAAAAGCTTGGTTATGCCACTGGGGAAGTAAAATCAATACACAATTAAAGTATTACTGGAAATGGAAACTCTATTAAAGCGTACTTTAAACCTGAAACCACAACCCTGATACTTTTAAATGACCATGAACATCTAGTTTTGTTGACTGTTACATGTACATGTCAGACCTGCATTATACTGGTCAGTACCACCACTTTCATTGTAAGTTAGTTAAAGTACCATTACACTGGTTTTTAATCTGTTTAATGTTACTGCACTTAGACCTTATAATGCCATTTTTGCACATTATTAATATGCAACCGCCTATTGAGTACTAATTCATTATGCTTTTTATTACTGGGTTGTGAATATTAAATGTTGTTAAAATGATGGTTGAAAGCTATAATGAACTAATCTTTGATAACTATTCTCCGTTAGGACTAACCTCTGCAGGTCACAGCATGGTTTGCTTCTAAACACTCAGCAAGCTTATAATTAAAGAGTTCAGCCAAAAATAAAAACTTTGATCATTTCTAAATTTCTTGCCATCCCAAAGATTTTCTGTCTACTGTGAAAATTACTGTTTAGACGTTGGGGCGAGTGGGTTTTGTGTTTCATGGAAAAAAACAGGTTTGGAAGAACATGATCTCAGCTAACAACTTTAGGTCATAAGAACGTTCCTCTAATGTTCATATTAAGTAACAATAACGTTAAAAATTTTATTTTTGAAGTTCTAGAAATGTTTAAAATGTCCAGTTTTTAGATGTTGTATTAACATTGTTGCTTGTTTTAAGACCAATAATCAGACATTTTTGTAATTTTGTAACGTTTTAAAGCACTCCACTAACTATTTCAGAAAAATATTTTTGGTATATATGATACATAATATTAAAATGTTACTGCAACAATGTATTTTAATAACTTTGAGCAAACGGTTTGAGAATGTTAGCCAATGTTCTGAGAATGTTCCCTTTGTAAACGGGTAAACTTTGTAAACGTAAGTAACTCATCTAATCTTTCAAATCTTGCCTGGAACAAGCATAACTGTGTTAAACTCATCTTGCCTGCGCTAAATATATAACACAGACAGACGACTCACGTCACGTAAACTTTTGACAAACGCCGATAACCTCTCAAGAGATGACAGAAACTCAGCACACATCTCAGGAGGGAATAAACACCTCGGAATGTCCCACAGGATTCCACACGGTAAATCTTTCACCCCGTAGCAGTTCCAGGCCTCACCTTGAACAATGCTGATTGCTGTTCTGTCTCACTGTTACATGAGCTCTGTCTTAAATAACAATGAGAAAACAGGAAATAAAAAACTGCAGGTAATTTTTTCCTTTTCCATGAGACTGATATTCCGCCTTTAAATTTGCTGCATAAAGAGATATATAGATGTAAAAAAGATATATAGATGTATTCATGAAGATCTAGTCATTTGTTCTCAATCCAGCATGAACATTTTAATATCGTCTCCTCTGTGTCTCTACGTGTAGCATTAAAACAAACTACCCACAATCCCACCTGAAATGGCACACTGCATAATCAGCCTGTAACCTCTCATCATGACACCATTAAAACATCAATCAACACTTTCAAATGACCCTCAACCCCTTCCATTAAAACCCACTTTGGTGAATGGAGCATTATGTTCCTAGCAGATGCTTCTTATTCAAAGCGAATGTAAAGGACACTTATTGTACAGAAAGTCTTTCCAAAGCACTATAGCTCAATGACGATATAGCAGGACTGAGTTTCCCATAATTCTCAGGTTCATAGGTCACCCAATTTGGGAATGAACCTCAAACCTTTGTGCTATTATCAGCTCAGATCCATAGCCATTACGTGAGCAGCGTGACAGGTAATGGGCAAATTATGACGTAAATGGTAGCAAAACGTGCTTGACCTTTAGAAGAAGCAAAGAGAATTTGTGTTTACACAAAATTTAATTTTTTTATAAATGCTCACCAAAGTGACTTTGGTTTGAAAAAATAACTGATCACACCACATTATCATATTAATTTCAATTAATGGCTCAATACACAAAACATTTATTTATTTATGATATTTAAACATTTTTTAAATTCTGTAATGTTCCAAAAAACATTCCATTAACATTTTTGCTATGGTTGATATGTAATGTTAAAAAAGCATTGTTGTAACATTACTGCAAGAATGTTTTTATATCTTTGAGAAAACTTTTAGAGAATGTTAGACAACATTCTAAGAACGTTCCCTGTTCGCTGCGATGTCTGCCAAATGCATTAGAATTTAAATGTCGCTTCCACTCTTTGAGGAATGTTTTCTAGATTCTGGAATGTGGCTGCTTGGATTTGCTGTTGCTCAGGGTGTCCACACACCCGGTTTAATGAAAGAGGGAGTCCATAATTTATCTTTGAGTCAATAATCTATAATGTTAAAAAAATTCCCTCTATGCCATTTATTGTTCTTGTAGTAAAATAAATATTTAGCTCGATGTTTAGTGTCTTAATAAATGTGTTTGATGTAAATGCGTTCAAATTCGATGCTGTCACACTAACTATACTTTCAATTATGAAAAGCAAGATGTTTCAAAGTCCTGTAGTTTTCCCAACACTGTTCAACTAATACACAGCTGGAAAGATTTCCTAAATAATTCAAACAAGTAGCAAAGGGCTTTTGTAGAAGAAGTGTGTTAAAAGAGTCATTTGCTTCAGCAATGTAACTATTAACTTATCCAGTTAATTAACCGGAAATTACACGACTGCCCAGAGGCAACACCGGGATAAACACTTCTTTGTTCAGAGCTAGTTATAATCTGGTAAGTCTGTAGATGTCTAAACTTCTTTCTAATGAGGATATTTGCCACTGTGCCTCTCACTGTTTTTTGTTTGCGATTGAACTTTAACAACTTCACACTCTAAATGAATCTCAAAGTTGTAAATTATAGAGGCAAATATACACAATGTGCCAAATGTTGCTCTTAAATATAATGTTTAAATGCATCAATTTCTACCACATTATTGCAGGTAAAACTTCTACCTTTTTGTCCTAAGCATATGCACACACACACACACAAAACTTGCTCTCAACAAAACTAATCTAAAGTGATGAAAACTGCCAATCACAAAACATACTCCAAATTACCCATAATTCAGCTGTGGTTTAAATATAGCTCTGTTACACATCGTATGGTGGTGGGAAATTGTGGTGTGTTGGGAGGAAGCCAGAGGGGAGAGAGATTTAATTTGCTATTCTCATCGAATCCCTCGTATATTTGTCTGGACCAATCAGGTGATTACGACAGAGGAGCTGGATGGCAGATCAATAGCTTGCCTTTCCGTGTTGTTTCTCAAACTCTCTGTGTCTCATCAAGATGGACGGATTCGGTTCAGACACACAGAAACGACAATGCGATATACTAAAGGTTAGCAGGCCGCGGAGGTCAGTCTTAATCAGATTGGTTTGTGTCGTCAGCTGAGGGTAGAATTCTTACATTTGTATGTACCAGTGCATTGATATTATTAGGTGTAACATTTTAACAATAACAATATTATATACCAGTTTAGAAGCAATTTGCAGTCAAATATTTTTGTGTAGCGACTGTTACGCTACATAATTGATGTTGGCCGTGGCAAACCAATTTCGTGCACAGCTATGCTAGTTTTGCGTCTTTGTTTGATCTCTTTTCTTCTCACACAATAAAATGTTTTAAACTCAAAATCAGTATTTCATCCATTTACTTTGTAAGTAGCTGTGACAAAACAGCGACGTGCCTACAGACTCATATTTTTCTTCACAGCTATGACATAATGCCCAAATCTACCAAAACAGCATGCTGAGATGATTTTATAACTTCATCAAAATACAGCGAGGCAGAGTCTTCATTCAGGAGGCCAGCAGTGACATTTAAACTGGCACATGGGCAAATTGAACACAGAGAAGGTTAAGCGCTGTTAACACCACGGCAGTGTCAAAAATCCAGCCTGAAGTTACTTTCCCATGCTGCCTTTATTTGCAGTGGGATTCAGGGTGACGGCTCACAAAGCCAGGAGAGCTCTTATACTGTGCTCTGCCTGAAACAAATTATCTGCTTTTAGCTTATCAGGATTTGTAGACAGAGAGTACAGGGGGAAATAGGATACTGTCAGTATGACCCTTTGGGAGTTGTGAATTTGTCTTTTAATGTTACTCAGAAGGCTGGGATGCAATGAAGACTTTGCTTTATAGGCATTTTTGACAAGGTAATACTGCACAAAAAGTTATTTGGTTCAAGATTGTTTTGACTGGCAGTGGTTTGAGGACAGGATTTATGTAAGACAACCTTTTTCTCCTGAAATTGTTGGTTGGTCAATGTATGGTTAATGTAATCCCAGGTTACCTTGTTCTGAGTACATGTGTATATATTTGGTAGATATATGTACGCCCAAAGCAAATTTATTAGTGCATTCAAGCTTTTAATTATATAAGTGTGGATATTGAAGATTTTGCTAGCATCCTTAATTACAAAATAAGTAAACAAAACTGAAAGATCTTGTGACATACTAGTATATAAAACTACCTTTTAAAAGCTGAAAAATATATTAAGGCAACATAATCCCATTTTCATTTGCAAAACAAATGCTTTACCGTTACGTTTCATAGGAACTACATTTAACAATTTTTTTCGCAAAACCGAGCAAAACTTGCCTCCGTGCTGATAAATGATTAAATCATTGGCTTCCCAAACACACATCTATTTCACCCCCCCATTTCAAAGGTTCATTACGTCTTTCAGCTTTAATCCCATTCCTAAATAAGATATCCGTGAAAGCATTTCCTTTCCGACCATGTTCCTAAATTATCAGATAATGGACAGAAGAAAAATCGATACCTAAAGTAATTTCAGTTTAGTGACTTCCAATCAAACGCCAACCCAAACAAAAACACAGCCACACTTTTCCCTGACACACAAGCGAGCAAAAGTCATGATATCTCTTGTCTCCTGAATAAAACATGTGTCCCATTTAGATTCAGTTGGGGAGCAATCTGGCCCAACGGGACGTAGAAGACAAGGAACGTCTAGATATACTTTCAGCGCAAAGAATTCCTGTCCCTGTATCCTTTTCACTTGGCTTATATTCAGGGATAATTATATAAATTATGCAACTCTAAAGTAACAACCCTGCTTTTGCTTTATCCCAGTTTTGCAATAAAAGTTGCCTGGTTTTATCCGGAACACTGCGTTTGAGGAGCTGAGTTTGGACAAAGTGACACCTGCCCCATCGACAAGGAAAGCCATGAGTCACTGCACCTGTCATAATGTTGCTCATCTCAATATGCTAATTATGCAGACAAAAGTAGAAGATTTGACAAGTAGATGATGTTGATAGAACACTTCTTACTCACATATGCCAGAGCGTATATAAAGCCTTCCTGTGAGATGATAAATGCACACCTCCATCCATCCTGTTTGCAACATCTCCTAAGACTTCCTTCGCTAAACTTCTGTGAAAGCTTTGAAATCACCATCTGACTTAGCAGAGCAATTGTGTTCATATCAGAAGAGTGGCCTACCATAATTGTCCTCTTTGGATCAATAATATTAATAAAAAAATGAACTGGGCTATGTTTGGACAACCAGAAACCCAATAAGCTGCACAGCTGCACCTGTGTTTCCACACACAGATCCTCGGCTCGGCCCTTGTCGCTTTCTTTTATCCACCCGGAAGGTTTTCTATGTGTGACACATATCGATGTTTTGCACGCATACTGTCACCATGATAGATTTTCAGTCCTGTGCGATAACTCTCCATCGTGTTGAAGCTCTCTGCTTGTATTCATTCCTTTTCTGCGTCTCACACAAACACACACAAATTGATCCAACACGTGCAAGAGTACCGAATGTCTACAGCAGTCAATCAATGCGTCTAATCTTTGAATAACAAAGTCTAGCAAATATAACTATTCCCACTCAGCATGAATAATTAAAGATGGCTACTTATGGACACGGTCTCAGACAAACTCTGTTTTCTGCACTATACTTTGAACACATAAAGACCGGAATAACCCTATGGGCACATGCAGAGTGGTTTTAACAAGCTTAATGCACTGCGGGCTCCAAACTAACATCTAGTTTGATGTAAATCCTTAACTAGAAGTTGCTCCCCAATTCTGGCCCATATCATGTTTTTCAAAAATGTACTTAAGACGTTTTTATGGGGTTGTTAAAAAGGCACTAGATGATCATCAATGAACAAGGAGAGTGAAATCTATTGGGCCCAGTGTATGTAGATGAAGATGAACGAGGTTTATTTAACAAAACTCTTGGTGCAGAGAAAGTTCACTGGCGCACTTACTGTATGCGCAGTGCAAGATGATCTCCAAGGAAACTAAGTAGATGCATCCGGTCTCCTCGATTGTTCTGAGAACCTTCTGAAGGTCTTATTGTTCTCTGTCATTTCCTTCTTTCATTTGATTTGAAAGACTTCGTAAGGAAGATGCTCACGAGGGGAATGACGAATTGCGCAGCCATTGTATTGCCGCTGAATGTAAATAACCGCTATTGTAAACGATGCCGGTGGAGAGAAGACGCACAGATATTTCTCCACCGTTCTCAGTTCTGCTATTGAGTGCAATAATGGATTTAGAGGTATTGTTTAATTTTTGCTTGGGAGGATAAGACAATGTGTTTTTTGGTTCAGTGAAAGTGAGAGGCTGTTTTTAATCGTAATGCTTATGCGTTGCTTGTCTTGTCAGTCAACATGCCTTTGACTAAAACAATAGAGGACGCTTTGATTTAAACACGTAATTTTATAAAGGTATTAAGTCGACGTAAAAGGAGGTTTGGTTGTTTTGTGTGAAGAGCGCCACCTGGTGACATGTTTACCAAAAGACTTTACCTTCCACAGGAAATGTCAAAGCTGAAATCCTTAACTTTTGCTTCTTCATTGTGCTGTGTTTGAAATTGCTGGTTATTCACACATGCTGAAGTCAAACACAGTCAAACTGACATTACCCACAAAATCTGACCCGACAACTCAACTTATAAATCATCATAATAAACTTCCCTTTATGAATCGATCAGCCAGTGTTGAACAGTGACGTTACATACTTAATAACTGACTTTTATTTATTTTTAACCCCAAAAAGAATTGCAGCTTTATCAGATAAGCAGTTTTAACACATAATATGTATGACAATGTTATTTTTAAACTCGAGGGAGTCGTCACATTTCTGAGCCATCGTCAGACACACAAAGACTATGTGAAGACATCTGGTTTTACCATGACATACTGCATACTTTATTAACATACTTTGATATACAGAACATACGTGAATTTGACTTTTAAAGCCGCCAACATAAATGCATAAAAGTAGTTTTCGCACTGTTGCATAGAACCTGTTATTTGAAATGCTTTTAAAGGACCATTCATTTAAAAACGTGAATCAGCAAATACTCAAATGTACAATAAAACATACACAATAAGATCAAATGTACACCGAGCAGAAATATAGTGAGGTTAAAACTTACAATTACACTAGTTAAAACAATTCATTTTAATTATAAAGACATTTTAAAAGGGTGCATACAGTACAAACCTACACATGGACAGAACGTTCTCTTATGAAATCATTTAAGTTCAGTCATTTGTTACATAAATCTTACATAACTGACATTTATTGTAAACAACAAAACAAGGCACACGTTTATTTATATTTGTTGATTATAACAGGCCTCTGAGAAATAAGGCACATGGGTCCTAAACCCTTTAAAGTAAAAAGGAAGGACTGTGAGACAGTCAACACTATGAAGACAAAAAATGTGGCAAAAATCATCGCAAAGTACTAGCACACAGCTTAAGTCTGGTGTCAAACTCAGTTCCTGGAGAGCCAGTGTCCAACCAGCTCCAGCTCACCTGCCTGGAAGTTTCTAGTAATCCTGAAGACCTTGATTAGCTGGTCCAGGTGTGATCCAGGTGTGTTTAATTAAGGTTGAAGCTAAACTCTGCAGGACACAGGCCCTCCAAGAGCTGAGTTTTACACCCCTGGCTTAAGTAGAGAAGATCACACAGCACTTGAGATGTTTCGGCTGAGTGAAGAGTTTGGTTTAGAAGATGTAGCATTCTTCTGAGTTCGTTACATCATGCTCTTACTTTTGATTCCCT
>JAZGTK010006101.1:0-21330 GCA_036877625.1 Ambastaia sidthimunki
TGTGTGTGTGTGTGTGTGTGTGTGTGTGTGAGAGAGAGAGAGAGAGAGAGAGAGAGCTCTAAATAGAGGTCCAGAGGTGAGTTGGTAAAGTGGGGAGCTTTCACTAGCTTCAGTTCATGTCACCTTTGAGAGATTGCCCTTTTGTCCCTCTTTCCACTTGAGCAGAGCAGGGCTTCAAATGCCTCCCACACTTCTTTACTGTGTCCAGCAGAAAGCAGGTAGGAGGTCAGATGGAGAATAACACATTGTGATTTGAGTAGGTTTGGAGTACTAAGAGAGAGACTTGTGCACTGAACTCCTAACATGTTTTGTCAGGTCAAGTGACATACCAGATATCCAGCATGAAATATCCACATAGCATTTATTCACAGTAATATGATGCGTTTATAATAATGTTGGGTGGGACTTGATTTTATCTACAGAGATTTGATTGGATTATGCAACGTGTGCAGTGATATGATTGGTTGAAATTACCAATGCATAAAGCAACATATAAAACACAAATATTTTGCTATTGTAGATGTTTTCCTAGTTACCTTTTTTTAGGCTTCTTAAAAAGTGTGAAATTGACTGCTTTTGTCTCTGCTCACATTGCTAAGTCACATGACATTTATGGCTCATGTGATTGGCTAAAAAATCTCTAGTAGACCTGCGGCCCCATGAGCCAATATGGCAGACTTCAAATCACATATTTCTGTTGGTCTCGGTGCCAGCCGAGCAGATGTCTTTGAGATAAACTGAAATGCTTATCAATGGCCTTTTCCTGGTGTTATGAACCTCAGTAAATCAGTTACATTTTTATGAAAGAACAGAGAACAGTATTACATTTTGATGAAAGATTAGCAAATCGTGTACTAATGACCAGAGACATTTTTAATAAAGATGAGATTTTTGTATTTTACCTTGTCACTAAATATACATGTGTTGTCAATCTTTTTTGGTATTACTTGTCACAGTTGCTGAACACAGTGTCGTGTTTGTAAAACTTATATTAAGACACTGTCAGTCTGCTGTGAGCCAGTCAACCATCAAGTACTAAAAATTCCTCTAAACGCCACAACAGAAAGACAGTTTCTCCTTATTTTTATTTTAAATTTTTAAAAGACAAACAAGAATGTAAATTTACACGGACAAGGAGCACATGTCAGCATCATCTCTGACAGCTTTGTGTGTTTGTGCGAGTAAAACAGACAGACAGACACAGTGTAAGACTGTGCGTATATCAGTGACCGAGTGTGTGCGTTTAAATATGTGGTTTACGAGGACACAATGTGTATAATAATGGGTAAAACGATTCCTGTGTCCTTATAAACTAAATTGCTTAAAAAACATATAAATGTTTATTTTGTTTGCGAATTAAAAATTAAAAGAAGTTTTCTGTAAGTGTTAGGGTGTGTGTTTGTGCGTGTGTGTTTGTGCGCGTGTGACAAGAATTAGGGGTTACTGAATACCTCCAAAGCTTAATGAGGCTGTAGATCATCACAGTGTCATCACAGTTCGATCAATCCACAGGCAGCCAGACGCACTGGAGCAGGACCGTGCAGACCGACCCCCCAGTTCAATACTGAGCACAAATACTCTTTATTCTCTGGCAGATAAAGGTGTGCGCTGAGCATGGAATTTTGAGCCTTTTCTCATTATCGAAGGTGTAATTTTGTCGTTACACGTATTAGAAGTTGCGGCTGCTGCGTTTCAGGAATCGGCTCATAGCCAGTAAATAAAGCTGCCTTAATGAGTTTCACTAATTGCTGATTTAGATTTATTGATTCGTTCCAGAGTTCATTTGTCTCTTCATTTACAAGTAGATATAATTTGAAGAATTGGTTCTCATGTTACTGACAGTTTAAATTACATATTAAAGGAATAGTTGATTCTAAATGTAAAGTTTTGTGTGAATTGTAGACAAAAATGTAACTATATCTGTTTATGGCTTACTGTTCACAGTTAGCAGTCGTTAGAAAAAAGCTATTTTTAGATGCATGAAACCAGATTTAATGTGAACAGAGGTTTAAACGGTAGACAGATTTAGACAGACAGATTGATTGCGTGTGTGAATGTTTGAATGTGTGATCTTAATTGGCTGCCTCCGACAATTTCTTCATTTTCTGACAGTAAAAAACAACTTTTTTTTCCTACAGCATGTAGGAAAAACCCAGATGTGGCACCTGCCCAAGGTTCACCTCTGAACCTCCAAACTGTCCTTAGACAGAAAATATGAGCATCAGAGATTCTGTGCAGGGACGGCTGCTGACTGTCTTAACCATCTCACGAGAAAAAATTGGTTTAATTTTCACACCACTTGTTGTTAAAAATATATAATTTAATGTATAGTTCCCTTTCCTGTTCATTTATGTGAAACCCTGCAGGCTGACCCCCACAAGGCAAATAAAAGACGTGATTGGTTGGATTTTTTATCACCTCTCTAAAATGAAAGAATTACATTCAGAGAGTTTTTTGTGAAGGTGCGAGCAGGACCGCAGAACCGTGTTTTTCTTAATGAGGAGTTCTGATTGGTTATCACAGATTGCTACCTTTTACACTCTCCAGCAGGCAGAAGACAACGTGAATTTATTTGAAGTAATCAAATAATTTTAACTTGCTGTTTTATATTTATTAAATAAGGTTTTTATTGAAAGACTTGAATGTTTAGTGTTATTTGAAGGGTCTTGAACAGTTGCAGACGGGCAATCACAGAGCAGCACCATGTGAAGGTACCCAGCAGGTTCAACCTTGAGTTACGGTCACACGAAGAGCCTTTGGATATAGACTGTTACATATTCATATTCTGCCTGTAAACATCACACTTCCTGTTGCTGCACAGCCGGCCACATCACACTGCTAGCACGTGTTAGCCAAAATGCTAATTTGTTTGTGATGTAATGTTTGTGAGATTTGCCCAATCACATTCAGGGAAAAAATATGCTGCTTTGCAGAATTTATTTTTTAGTTTTTGCACAGATTCTTGTATTTGTATGTTGTTCATATTGTCATACATCATCTTTCATATGTTATATAGAATGTGAGTGAGAATTTGTTCTGTGTAAATGAAAGGCAGCATCACAACAGCCTTAAACTTTGTGGCTGTCATGATAAAATATTTGTTTTAGAATTTTGTAAAATTTCTTATTTTCATTTATTTTCGCTAGGTTTCCTACGAGTACTCCAGTTTCTCTCCCCACAATCCAAAGACACTTTCCCTAAGAATTCCCTTAGACTTTTTTTAGGCACACTTAAAGTAGCCAATCATGGGGAGGGCTGAATGCACTGTGTAATCTACCAGATTGTGTACTTACTTTATACACGTAGACAACAAAAGGGACTCTCACACACACTTGCTAGACATGAGACATGAAAACAAACATTTTGGAGCATGAATTTTAAATAGAAAATAAACTCCAGACATCACAAAACAAGGAGATACTAAACATGACAACAACCACACAGTGTAAATAAAACAATGTAACCCTTGTTAATTATTAATGCCCCAGTGCATGATGGGAAAAAGCACCTTTAGAAATGTGTACCTCATGTAACGCCAGCAAATCACAGCTAGCTTACCTGACAATAGTGTCTGTTGCTATTGACAACTTTGTTAATTACAGTGGGTCTAATGAATCAATCTAATTAACAGTGTTTCTGATCAGTGTTAGTCAAAAACCTAAGCTTTCTTAATTTTATACAAATTGACTTCTTATGTGAACAAATGTGAATTTAAATGGTTTTCCACTTTGAGATCCTATTATATTTGTGTTATTTTGATGTATTTGTAAATGTAACAAAAAGCTTAATGAGTAGAAATATGAATTTTTATGAAATTAGAACTTTAGTTTATACATGCTAGGATTGAGAACATATGTACAGTTTCTGTAATGTTTATGTTGTGTTGATATAGCTGAATGGGTTGGGCACTGCATTAGCAACGCAAAGGTACTGACAAAAGCTAGACCCTCAAGCCATGTATTGTGATTCGCAACTTAATTTAGAAAGTACTTGATCACAAAATCTTTTTTCAATGACAGGTTTCTCAAGATCATGACCCAGGAGTTCCACAAATCAGCCAGCAATGTTTTATGACTTTTTAGAGAACATAGAAGAAAGTTGAGACAATGAGAAATGATTTGGGAAAGATTTAATTATAACCTCACAAGAAGGTGGGATTGAAATGGCTGTCCTGTGCCTCTGTCTCCACACATATCTTTGTGTATGTGTGCTGTGTTATGCGTTTGCTAGTAGACTCCCACGCTGTAATTTACAATATTCTAAGGCCCAAATTAGAAATCACTCATTCAGAGTGTCTCTCTGTTCCAGTACTTTACAAAAAGGCACTTTAAACCGTCAAACACTGTAGCTGGAGTTTAGAGAGTCGGCCAGTGAAGCTCTTGATCATCATTTGTAGAATCATGTGGGAATATCAATAAGTTAGAAGCATTTTAGGGAATAACAAATTCCCAAACATTGCGTAATTTGTATAGCACTAATTTGAGACAAAGCGAGGAAAATGGGACATTATGTTGCTGATAGAAAAATAACCCAGGGTGCCTTTATATTCATTTGTGTTGTGGGTACATTTAGAAATACAGTGAATTATAAACTGATTGCATCATAAGGGGCTCCAGAAAGATTGTATAAATGCAGATTTTGTAATGAATTTGTTAATCATATGCAGAACAATAAATTGTATCGGTCATGGAAATTAACCCAACAATCAACTTCTTAATTAGCTAAAGTTGTTGATAAATGCGGCTGATTGCCATTGTCTAGTTATTCCTTAGATTCAGCATTTGGTTTTTATGTATTAATTATGTATTATGTTTTAATGTGTATTATTTTAATGCAAATATTATTGCATGTACTGCTTGAGTTAATTGGGCTGGATTGTGTTGAAAACGCCAGTACGCGCTACAGACGCGCTACGCTTTAAAACACAGGTGGAGTACACTAGGAAGTGTGCACTGCAAAACACAGTAAAAAAACAGTATGCAGTAGGTGGATTAGCAGAATTAATTCATGTCGTCTTATTTCTGTTTGTTTGAAGATGTTCTTGCAGTCATTTGAGTAGCTTTACTGGTTAATGCTCTTAAATAAGTGGCAAAACATCATCAGACCACAGCGGGTGACTTCAGTTATAATAAATGAGCTCTTCTTGACATTCTACAGTAACTGGACTCATCTGCTGTTGTCCACTCTCTATTGTCATTATTGGACTAATTTTGCCTTCATTAGCATATCCGCTAATCTGTGAGACAAGATTAAAATCAAATCACTGGAGATTTTTTTCATCTCCCACTGAGTAAAAAAACAGTTCAATAAACACACACAACAGGGACAGACTTATAGTTGGGAAAAAATATATAAATAAATAAAACAGCCAGAAGGGGCTTCATTATCTAGAAAGCAGCAATCCAGTTATGCGGTTATGGAAATAGAAACCTTTACTGTAGATAAGAGATAAGAACATTTCAAATTAGCTGCTTATTATGTGCAAAAATTACAATATGAAAGGTCATTTAATTTTGGTAGTGCGCTGGCAATCAGAAATGTCCTCATAAGGGACGAGCAGAGGCCGAAGGGGGACGATATGCAATATATCTAAATGAATGATGCCGTGTTTGATCCGCGGCTGATATTAGATTTTCCTTCTCTTTATTATTGGTCCTGCCTGGAGTGGCCAAGTGATATAAACACAGATGACAGCTTTAGTGCCGTAGACTCTGTGCGTTTACGACTGACCTCGATGTGCTGATGCTTGGGGAATACGACAAGTGCGCCGTCGTTCTCGCTGATAAAGCCACCTGTAATACTTAGATTTTCTCCCCTGTTACTGTAACACTTTCTGGATCACATCTGGGAAGATGTCAGTGTAGCACAGACAAAAAAAAATACACAAATATTATGATGAAAGCAAACCTGGTGGGGCTGTGGTGACACATACCTCAGTTTCTAATGCACGCCCTTGAAGGGGCGGGCGAGACGGGGGTAGACAGCGAAAGCAGAAACGCGGGGGAAACTGAGGTTGTAAGCAAGTAAATCAAAGAGAGTGAAGGGAATTGTGGGTTATAGAAACAAGTAGTTTCCAATCACAAGTAACTCACACCGTAGATGATGGCTTTCATAGCCCTGGGCCTGTATTCAGCCCTGTTGGGATCAGTAGATGTGTCAGAGAGAGGAGAGAGAGAGAGAGAGAGAGAGTAAACTCCATTCCACCCTGTAATCTTATTTGCCTGTAATGACAGATCATGTGATGCTGCTGGTTGGCAGTGTCATAGCTGTTTCCTGGCAGCCAAACCCACCTACCACATATAAGATATTGAAGCAGCCTCAAAAAAATCCCATTATCCAATCCGGAATTCCGTTATCTGCTAATGTTTTAAATTTGTTATCTAGGAGCGTTTTAAAAGGCCTAATGGAGCCCTTATCTTTATTTTACTGTGGATTTGAAAAAAGGTTGGTAATTATATGGTGCATTGGAGTTTGTTGACTAATCAGCCTGTGTATTTACATATCCATGGGTGTTGTGAATAAGGGAATGTGAGTTTTTGATCAGGCGGCCGCCTACAGAAATGACATCCTTGCTTTAATGGCTTCGCTTAAATCTTGGCCGTGCAAAGCGTGTACTACAACAACAGTCCAGCCAGCACTATAAAAAGCTTAATATATATATACACCTTTATTTAGTTTTTATACCTCATGAGAAATTGCTGTATTTTATTTATCACTTTAAACAATACAATTTTTTAGCCAATCACGGTTTGCTTAGAGAGGGCATAATTGGATCCTCAGGCTTTAGTTTATTGCCCCACATCCATTGTGGCTTTTGGAACAAGTTGTTGAGTCTCTGCAGGCGATACTGCAAAATCTATTAGCATGTGCGCCACAATCACATTGTTTCGTTTTCGTCGCACGACAAAAGCGTTCTGTTAATTTCGAAAGCTCTTAGTGCTCCGCGCCTCAAACGAATGCATATCGAAGAGAAAAGACGTAATTATGTTTGGTATTTGTGAAGAATGCAGAAATGTGTTGGGTTTGTTAATTTGTCTGGAGGCATATCTAATATGACAAGTCTATTTAAGAAGCTGCTGTGAATTCAGTAGGAACATCTTATTACAGTTCTTCCATGTTCTTCTCCACCGAAGAGAATCACCATGGCGATTAGAAAGAGAGAGAGAGAGAGAGATTGTGGGACAGAGCAAGCGCTTTTGCAGAGATGTTTTGCATTAGTAAGGAACACTGTCTGCACAGAAATTTAATCTGTTTCAGATCATCTTTAAGTCTTTAAATTATTTGTTTTTCATTTTAAAGTATCTCTCTGAATGTGTTATTTAAATGTCAAGTACACTAATGAAACAATGTCATCGATACCATAACATTTTAAAGCTAACATGCTTTTCTTCGCACCAAAAAGCAGAGTTTACTTTTCTTATGATTTGCTATCTCACGATATGTCAGGTGTTCTGAGTGATGTAATGTTTTGTCTATAAGACTGTGATGGAAGGAACCCTCAAAATTTCTCTATAGACTTTAAATGACAAGACTCCACGGCAACAGGACAACCAATCTGAACCTGTCATTTAAACACGTATGAAGAGCGATTGACTAATTTGTGCTCGTAAATTAAATATGGCTGTGCTGAAAGCCAGATGGCTCTGCGCTGTAGAGTTATTTGCACGGTGGTAATTTAGTCCCTGAATTCAACACAGTCGACGGAAACTGAGAGGTGTCTTGATTCGAAAATTCTTCAAGGGGTACCTGTTTGTGAGGTGTTGACACAAGATAAGAATAATTGTAGGAGGACGTCTGTGCAGTGTGTAATGAATGATATCTTTTAAACGTCAACGCTTGAGAGACGACTTAAGAACAAATTCTCTTTTGCGGTCTCTGTTTCAAGCAGAAACGCTGCTTTGTGGCCGTTTTGGAAGCCGTTTGCGATACACCTTTCAGAATGTTATGCAAATGGAACGCTGCGTTTCGCAAGACCACCGCAGATGAAAGTGTCTAGAAGCTGGTTTGATGTATAAAGCATGAATTGTGTTTGAAGTTCTTACAATAGCAACACATTCTCCATCATTGAGCAAGACAATCCTTTATGCGTCGGTTGTGGACCAGATGTGATATTAAATTTATGACTACAACGTTTCCTATCCGTCATTGGGATTTCTGCAGTTCTTCAAAAACTTCAGAATCATGAAAATAAGTACTTTAACTTTATATACATTTGTAGTATGAGTTTTGATGCGAGTATGTTCCTTTTCAAAGTTTTGATGTTAAATTCTTATACAACTTCCTCTTTGCCTCTATCATTTCCATTCATCAAAAGGTGTTTCCACCTAGTAATAGTTACTAATACTCATCCTTCTGCCTGTTAGACTAAAGATCTGGTGATAAAGACGGTTCAATGATTGCTATTTACAGCACAATTTAACTGGAGCATGACCCAGTGCAAAACATTGCATGTGATTTAGTGTAATGAAGTATACCTCTGCCTGATCCACTCTTCCAGAGAGATAAGGGTTGCAAAAGAGACATCTTATTACACTAATTACCCCAGTTACAGCCCAAGTGCTTTACTTTGCTCATTAAGAAATAATTGTCACATTTTGTCGTGAACTCACCCAACCGTTGCGCCACTTTTGTGCATTGAATTTTCGGCTGCATCCTTTGCACTTACCAACAACCTACAAGGTGCTACAAGAAACTGCATCATGCAGATTGGGTGTTAAGGGTGTGTTTACACCATTACCTGATTTCTTTACAGCAAGCGCAATTCAGTTAAACGCATTATGTTCCATCACATAGCAAATAACATATTTGTCCTTGAGAACCTAAAATTGGTTGTGTTGTTAAGGCAGCATGTTACCGCACCATTGTTACATTTTACTGTGAATATTGCATTGCAAAACTGTTTATAACTGCAAAATTGTCTGCATTCAAACACTGTGAATTAAAAGCCTGGAGCAGCAGGACACATTCAGAAAATTGCTGTCTTTCATTACATTTTTTTGCTATAATCAATAGTTTGTCAGTGCATCCAAGACACCACAGAATCCTCTGGCAATAATGAATGGAATGCATGTCTCTGTACCACAGTTATCTGAGCATGTGGGGTAAAACAGCACGGACATGGTTTAGTTATAATGGCCTGATTTCACACAACACAGATATTAAGTTATGGTTACATTTTAATGTCTTTTATGTCTAACGGTTTTATCTGGGGACCTGATCTTAATAAAAGGAAGCAGAAGTATTTCTATAATTATACGTTAAATCAATTCCACACAAATTATGAAATTACTTCTGCTGGAATTAAATGATATGGCATTTTATTTTACAAAGACAGACTAGTAAAAGAAACGTAATTTAAAACAAACAAACACACAAGGGGAAATAAGTAGATTTGTACCTTTTGTTAGTTCTAGGTTAGTTTAAGTTTTAGTCTTTGGTTTTAAAAATGGTATAAAAGTGTGACTAAATCATGCATTAAACAAAATCTTTTGCATTTTTGGAGTCCAACAAAAGTCCAATTCAAAACCACACTATCCACCACAAAACACAGTTAACCACCAAAGCAGATGCAGAAAGGCAGAGTAAGTCAAATCTCTCTCCCCCTATAAACTCCAATTGCTCGTGACCACCAATTGTTTTTTTTATCCGGCTCAGTTTTTGTTTCTGCTGAAAAAAGATCTGTACAATCACGCATCTATCATGCGGTCAAGATAAAGAGTGTTGTAATGCATTAGAATTGCGTTTACACACACACACAGCAGCGCACCATTACATTCCAGCCACAAACCACTTGGAGTTCCACTTAAGCCACAAACACTGTTTTCACAGATATGTGAGGATACGTATTATCTCTTTCAGAGCAGCTTCTCAATTTGATTATTGTTTTCCAGCAGAACTCCTAACCCAGCCAATCACACTAGGTGTTTTGAATGTTGAAGTGGGTCACATTTAGCAGGCCCAAACAAAACACTGCAAACCACAAAAGGCCCTGTATGATACATAACTGAGCTCTTATAGTGACACGATATCGCATTGCCAGCAGCAAAGCGCCGATTCAGCTGGGAGTTCACAAACTGGGAATTGAGCTGTCGTCCCACAAATGTTATTGAAGCGCTCTGCCAATGTACCCACGTCAACATTGCCAGCAGGGCAGAGTTTAGTGGAGCTTATGATGTCTTAGTGAGTGAGGTTTCACAGCTTCACTTCATTCAGATGTCTTAACTTATAGTAGCAAACTCTCCCTGTTGAGAAAACCTTAAGGCAACGATTCTTTTGCTGGGTGTTTTCTCTTATTCGAGGTTGGAGAACCGCACCAAACACTTTTCACTTCTGCTGATAAATAAGCAAAAGGAGAGAAACGAAGTCAACGGTGTTCTCGGTAATGTCTCAGCTGTTTCTCTGAGGTAACAGTGAGGTTGAATGGAGAACATATGTACGAGTTTTACCTCTGCTGATAAATAGGTGATAGGAGAGAAAAAATGATCAATGATCTCAATGTTTCAGTTTTTTTTCTGAGGTATCAATGAGGTTAAATGGATAAATAAATGCATGTTTTACTTCTGCTAATAAACAAGTGATAATAGAGAAGAAATGAGCAATGATCTAATTAATGTCTCAATTGTTTCTCCAAGGTACCAGTGAGATTACATGGAGAATAAGTGCATGTTTTATTTCTGATTAACAAATGACAGAGGGAAAAAAATGATATAATGTGCACTTGCAATTGCAGTTTTATTATTTTATCATGTCTCATTTGTATAAAAAACAAATGTGGATATAAATTGAGCCAGGACTACAATACATGAATAAGTAATGCATACAGTATGTTTAATAATGAATTATCTTGTAAGTGCATATAACCTGGTCTAAGGTGATGATAAACGAGAGCACAATATTTCTTCAGCTTTATCAATAAATCGGCCCAACCCGTAACACTGCAGAGAAATGAGTCATCCACAAATACATGTGTGCTTCCAATAAAGCCTCTCTCAGATGTTACCTTATAAAAGACGAGTTTCTTTTGTATGTCTGTCCCTCTGTGTCTCATCATAACCCCACAACCAAGGACACACTCCACCTCAGGCCACCTGTTGACTTCAGTTCTCCAGAATTATCTATGAGAAAACATTAGCATTACGTTGATTATCAGAGTCTGTCTCTCTGGGAGCAGAGAAAGATGATTTTCCTTAAATTGTTCCACCTATAAGTGCTTTGTACATTCTTGTCCTTTCAGAATAGATTAAATAATCACTGCTGGTTTGTGGGAATTGATTACTGTTGCTTTCCAGAGTTGAACCTGGTCTGTGGCAGCAGGTGGTGTCTGCAGTCGGTCTATTTATGCAATACCGGACATTTAATTTTGTGCCTCGATTTTCCTTTCATGCTCTCTGTCTAGAAATCCTTCACTCTTTAATTCTCAGAACGTTTATTTTTCATGCTTTCATTGCAACAAAGCTCAATGTTCCCTCTTTGAGAGCTCTTTGAATAGTATTGCTGAATGGCAGGGCTACCACAAATCACTCAATGAATGTCGCTCATTGCATTACTCCAGACAATGCGCTCTGATTTGCGCACCCTCGTTATACTGTACAGCCCGCCACGATCCTGCTGCTGCTGCTGCTATGACAACAGCGCGCTTTTCCAACTTTTGCACAACGGAACTGATAAGAAAAAGTAATCCGCGTTTACAAGCTCCATTCACGGTAATCTCCCGGCAGCCTCTGAAAGAAACCGAGAAACGGTCCCACAGGAGCAAGTTTTTTTCTTTTTATTGAGAGAGAGCGTGTACGCTGGGGTTCATACTGTAAATGCATTGACGCGCCGAAAAGTCGCTCCGTATCTGTTGACGCGCAGCTGGAGTGACGTTTGGACACGTTCATTCGCTCTCGTTTCGCAGCTTCACTTCTTAAAGTTTGAGACCGCAGTGCCAGTCCGGATTTTTAATGTGAATATTAAATGCAATAGGATGTAGGAAACCAGAACGACTGAAAACGCGACTTAAGAGCACATTTTCTTCATGCATTTATATATATTTATATTCTGTGTCGTTTCCATGTGGCGCGACGGCGCTGCGCTGTCACAGATAAGCGCACTGTACTTTAAGCACGCGGGGGGTGTTTTGTTTTCTACCTGGGAAGGAAATCTGGATTAACTGTAATGGCAAACTAACGTGTTGTTCTTTGGAGCTACTGCGTGTCCGAGTATTTCTCGGATTTACAGCGTCGGGTCCATCAGGAAACTGTTGAGATGAAGATGCGTGTGTGTGGATGCTGGAGGAGATGCGTTGTGATGAGTCTCAGACTGCTGTTCCTTCTTCCCGCAGGTCTGCCCGTCCGCAGTCAAGGAGAATCCCAATCCGATAACAAACAGATGGACAATATTACCGTCAGACAAGGAGAGACGGTCTTCCTCAGGTACACAGTTATGCTTTTGCATTTATCATGCTGTCATGTTCTTGTCACCGCTGTCAAGTGTTTTGACGTGCACGGCAGCGTGTGACGTGGGTCACCTGCTTATTTATTTCTTTATTTAACAGATATGTTGACAATTAGATGAGTTTTTGTATATGTCAGCTGTTAAATGATAAAATTAACTATTAGGCAGTAAACTTCAAAGTTAAAATATTATTGAAAAAAGTTTTAAAAATGTGGATGTAACAAAATCAAATATGTTAGTACATGGACTTCTGAAGTGGCCTGTATTTACAGCAGGTGGATGTAGGAAAGTTTGGTATCTGATTTGGAAAAGTAACATGTATCAGTTGTAGAGCATTAACTGGTTTGATGCTCAGTACTTTCTTCTTTACATATTTTGCATGCAGACTTTTAAAAACATAACACAGAAAGAGTTATGTTCATGGATTTAAGCAGACTCTGCCTATTTAACTTCTCTGTAGGCTGGCTTCTTGTGAAGGCCACTTTTGGAAGTGTGTGAGATGTCAAATTGAGGGATAAATTTGTACCCAAAAGTTGTGGGTGTGTGTGTGTGTTTATGTGTGTTTATGTGATTCCTAAAAACATATTGGAACATACATATACATATTTTGGTGGCTATTTTAGGTTCTCATATTTTTTAATAAAGGGACAAGAGTTAGTAGATATTCTGTAGATAATATCATAAGCCATAGGGTTGGATTAAATCCACTTTAATCCAGCTTAACCTGTGCAGAGATAGCAAAATATACTAGTGAAGGGGATCACAGATTGATAGCTCTCATGTATGGAGTCAGTAATACAGTGTCATGTAATGCAACTTTATATTAATAAATACAGTTTATAGCTGTAAATACAGTATTTACCTGTATACTAATAAAGACAGGCCTTTTGGCCCTCTATATGATCCTAAACTGATGACTTTCACTGTAATAGTGAATGGTATAATGATTGACTTTCAAAGAAAATCTGTGGATTATTTATTTTCATTGTATAAACAATTCCTTTTGCTTCTCTGTGAATGCATTTATTAATGCAATCATTAAAGCTTTTAAAGTGTTAGAGGCCCTTTGAAATCATACATAAGTGTTATGGCTTTAAGTCCATGTCAACAGAAAACTGGATGCAAATCTTTAAAAGTCGATAAATCGAGATATATTAGATAAATCCTTTAAATATGCCTTGCTTAAATGAATGATGCATTTAAACCATGATGCTTTTTACATTGAAACTGTAACTGAAAGATGTGCAAGATGACTAGCCTTGACCTAAACTTTCTGAACGTTTCAAATGTGACTGTTTTGCCTTGAGTTTACTGTATATCAATGGGACACATACATGCACTGAAATCCTGGATGTTGAAATGAATATTTGATGTACCACAGCCTGTATCTGAGCGTTTATTCAAACCTGTCCACATATATATTGGCTAATTATAAACCTCCGGTGGAATTGCATGAAACGTTCATCAGCGTTACAGATACATTGCCACTCTTTATGACTGCAACATAGTTTACTGTTATCATACCTGCTGCCCAAGGTAGTTTTCAGTAATATCTTCCCCCTTCAGGTGAACTTTAGCAGAAAACTAGCTCTAGCAGTTTCAATTACTCTCAGGCCAAAACATAACAAGGCTATTACATTAAAAGTAAGATTCATTGCATAAGTTCTCTACACTGTGGGCTAATTTAAAGCCCTTATGCAGAATTATGTGACAAAGATTAAGAGAGTTTGAGGGCAGTGAGGTGCAGTGAGTGGGTGTTGAAGTGCTGCACTGTCTGGAGAGGATTATGGGATATGGAAGCTGATTGGTTGGAAGTTGAAAGGAGAATAACAGTGGTTAAACGTTGAGACTGTTGAGCTGCAGAGATTTAGAAAGAGTTATTAACAAACATTTAGGCAAGAAAGAGAATTTACAGAAATATATAGGGAAGTTATACAGGGCACAGTGGAGTTCAGTAAAGACTTCAGCTCCAGAATGGCTGAAGCAATTAAAATGCCAATTAATGAATAATACAACAGAGGGAGCCACAGAGTTCAGTTGGGTGTTACAACTCAAACAGGCCTGTTTCCCCCCTGAGTTTTGCGGTTGCCATGTTTGAAAATCTGTTAGGAGAAGTACCGGGAAAGTAATATCTTTTTTGACAAAATGCCTGTTTTATTTGTTTTAAAGTAAATCAACTGTATCGTATGGTAAAAAATACCTAGGGTATACCATGTCAGCGAAAACAAACAGTTCCAGCGTTGTATGTGCACAAACTGTCAAACTTAATGAATTTTCACATGAGGCTTTCTAGTGGATTGCCGGCATTGTCTCACGTTGCTATTTTGAAGTTATTTTTATATGTAGCTCCAGCCAAGAAACTTCATTATTGAGCAATTTAACAGAGGTTTATAGTAAGGAAGTATGGCTAAATAATCATAGACTGTGGAGGTTTAATTCAACCAGTTTTAATGCAGTTTAGAGTGTTTTTGTTGGATGCAGTTCTCGCTTTGCCACTTGTGGTGGTTGAAAATCCTGTGATTCATTGTCACGCCGTGGCTTTATCGCTTGTTAATACCACAGAGAGTTTGGACAGTAGCCCTGTGTTGCTTGTTAAGGCTCACAGCAGCCAATTTCCTCTCCACCTTGCATTTTATTCCCGATGTTAAACTAAGACGTCTGTGAGATTTACACTAGATTTTGTTTTATGCATTTGGCAGATGCTTTTATCCAAAGAGACTTACAGTGCATTCAAGCTACACATTTGATCAGTATGCATGTTCCCTGGGAATCGAACCCACAACTTTTGCTAACGCAATGTTCTACCAACTGAGCTACAGTGTGTCTCAAAGTTCAAGTAGCTGTTAAAATAACAAGAAACATTTATGCCACCATCTCATGGCAGTTCCCAGAGAACACTGGTGTTTGTAGTAATGCTCTTAAGTGATAAAAACTTCCAGCCTCTTCCAGTCTGTCTGTTGTCACCAGCCCTCAAATACTGCTGGAGAGAAAATCCTTGCAATTTCCTGTGAGCTCACCTGGTTTAACCTGCATAACAATCCAATATTCTCCCTCTGTGTGTATGTGTATATATCTTTATTTTTAATGCTTAACTCATTATTGGTGCTTTTTAAGGTTATTGCTCATACTTGGGGTTATGGATTTGTCTTGAATCAAATTATTAAAATCCTTCTGGATTAGAATATGGGTGAAAAAAACCATTAGATTTTTATTGATTCAGGGACCCCGGCCATATCCAAGGACAAGGATATCAAAGAGACTAGAAAAGAGGTGGGCACTTATGATTTGGAGCGTCAAGAATACCCTAGCAACCACATAGCAACATGCTACAAACCACTCAGACCACTTTAGCAGCCACATAGCAACACCCTGGCAACCACCCACATCACTTTTTGCACAGGCAAGCACTATGCATAATTGCTTTAGAAAATATAAAAACCTAGTTTATATGATTTTAAGTTGACTTAGAAGTATGACTACAGTATTTGATAACTTTATTCTCTGTTGAAAGGTACTTCAGCTGTAATAATTCATACTGTAACGTTATTGACTTGATAAAGTCAACTCTTTAGATTCTGTATAAAGTCTGTAATACACAGTTTTGTATTGACAGAAGAATAATATATTATTTCTTTAAAGCTCTTTTGGTCTTTGTTCATCCACTCTTCAACTTTACTTTCACTAACTCTTTTCACACATCTCAGGTCATATCTACCGATCACATCCTGTTTCTTGCAATAAGCTTCGAGTTCTCCTGTATTAACGGAACACTATTGAACAATCAAATATTGAGAATATCGGTTACAGAGGAGGAGAATAAACCAGAGAGGTTTGAATAGACTGCTGAAAGAAACAGCTACTAGCTGATAAGATTGAGAAGGTGCTAATTTGATTTCACAGCGAGCTGCTCAACATTATCTGTCTAATTCCACTTTACTTTACGTAACGTCAACATTCTCTCGTCTCTCATTAAAAGCTAATCATTTGAGCCACCATTACAGAAGCAGACAGAAACATGGGACGCTGTCACAATGAAAGACCAGCCAGACAACACAGAGACCCTAGATTAATCAGTGTTTTGATATTTCTACATTCATTTGCATTGTTGGATTGGACCTGTACTCTTGTTTGATTTATTTCCGGCTGAAAGGAGCTTGCGTCTATGTGGGCAAGGGGATGAAAGACTGGACTCATCTGTTGGAGAGCGTTTTAGCGGCAGATGTTTGTCAGTTATTTTGGGTCGAATTGCCGTCGTGGCGGCTTTTTGGCCCGGCTACACGCTAAATGGGTCAATACGTTGTCATCTCTCAAATAATTTCCTCAGACCAGACTCATTAACCCCAGAGAAGACAGAAAAAGAGGAAAGGTGATACAAAGGTCACACGAAAAAACAGAAGACCGCAGTTAAGTTATAATCACATATTTTTCTGTGGAACATGAAAAGTGTCCCTCGTCGAATGTCACTGTTATCATTTTTTTTTAAAAATGTGGCCCACTTGGCCCAGTTTATTTATTCCCTGACTGTGAAAGTAGCATTGTGTTGTTTTGGAGAAATTGCATGTTTTCAATATCCATTTCTTCCTTTAAGAGCAGAGATGGACCACTTGTGCAGTCAAAATGTGCCAGATCGCACAAACCCAAAATTACAAACTCAAGACAGCAGAATAAGACAGTTGCGGGTCAGAGTCTTATTGTGTAGACCGTATGCTGTGGACTAAATGTCATGCTTTTTGTGAAGCTTTTTGTTTGTGAAAATAATCCTTCACTGTCCTTTACGGTCGATTGAAAGAAGCAAGTGATTGTTACTGAATAGAGAACATTTAAAAGCATGCTTCAGTTCCAGTCCTGGAGAAATTAGATGATTCTTTTGAACTGTGGTTGAATTGTAGTCGCTTGTTTTGTGTTGGATGTTGAAGAGCATTTTTCTCAGAAACTAGAAGAAGAATCTTTCTGGTAACTGTTTGAATCTGTAGGTCAGAAGTTTATAGCTGTTCTCTCCTTTCATCTGTTATGATATTTATATAATTGCTTATTGAATTTACCTCACAAAAGTGATATTCGACAGGCGATGTATGTGTTTTTTACTTTACACACTTTCTGATGTTGACTTGCTTCAGTCACTTAAAAGTATAAAAGATTATGCAGTTGCATCAATTCTGAAGTAATTCGCTGCTGCAGTATATTAACTTCTTTCACAAAGAATAAAAATCTCTCTTGCTCAGTAAACAAATCTCTGGATGTCTATTTTATCCTTACAAGATAATTTTATTAAACAGAAGCAATAACAAACACATCAGCCCCTTTGAGAGCAAATTTTTATGAAGCTTCAGTACAAACTTAACACGAGAGCTTTACCGCGGTAAGCACATATTCGAACAGACAGTCAGGGAGAACATATTACCCAATACAGGTAGCCCACGCCTTCCTTTTCTTCTTAAAACACATCACCACAGCAAAAAAGGCTCCTAAAACTAGATATTTTGCCCACGTATGCCCATTAAAAATACCTGAATGCTGTCTGGAGTTTATTTTATCATCTGGGCCCAGCACGCAGCATTTGATACCTGCGTCCCCAGAGCACTCACGGGTGGGAGAGGCATGTGTACTTTTCAGCATATCAGTTATTTTGTACTTATTGCGTCAGTGTGGTAAGCAGTTCAGGGCTGGCCAGCACAGGTGTGAGGTTTATAGAGGAGTCTGGCACCTGTGGTGACGCCTGCTTTGAGCATCTGGACTCCCGCCAAAGACATTAGAGGTGGGAGACAGTTTTCACCGAATTAGGTGCTTAAAGGTCTAAACTGCTTTTCTGTAGTGCAAGGTTAACAAAATCTGTGTGTGTGTGTGTGGACTTACAGAAATACTAAAGCATGGCGCATTCACATGCAAATGAGGGTAAGGTACTTAGTTTGTAACTTACAGTTTGTGACAAATACAACCACATGTGAAAATAGTGCTTACACATGTGTACACAGGGCTAAATTCCCACACTAAACATTTAATTGCATTTTGCAGCCACATGCATAATGGCAAATAAATGATCTCTTTGGTTTCTTTGGTTACACTTAAGGATAAAGTTCATTACCCTATTAAAAGCAAGCATATGTTTTTCTGCTCAGTGTTCCAACTGAACGACCAATCATTCACTCCCTTCTATTACATCCATAATCAATGTTATGTCTGGATACAGACCGTGGTCATTTGCTTCCCTTCATTTGCTTGAATAAAAGGACTCTTGAGACCTGGATATTTTTGGCGGGGTCCGTTGTAATTTACAAGAAGAATTTTTGTCCTGTTTATTTCTCTGGGGAGAGTCTGTCATTAAAGCAGCAAGATGTTCACGATTTGTCTGTTAAAGACACAGAAAGGGTGTTTAAAACATGTTTTCTCATCCTGACTTACATTTAGCTTTGCAGCATAATTGCCAGGGGATGCCAGTCTCTTTTTTTGGTGAGGATGACTGGATTCTTTGAAGTTATTATCAAATTATCAGTTTTTACTTGGTTTTATGCCAATTTACTCTTTTCTTCAACATCATTTTTCTGTTTATGGTCCTGTAGTACAGATTTTATTGTAATAAACCTTTGGTTATTATGAGCCATAAAACTGCATGTATAGTGAGGCATTTACTGTTTGAAACTGAGATATACTGTTGGAACTGTGGCCTAGTAGTTAGCACATACTCAACAAACTGAGCTGTGGTGCTCATGCAGACAAAATGGGTTTGAGTCCAGTTCTTGATTTAGTTTCTCCTCTCTGTCTTCTCGCCATTTCTATTTTCTGTCTACTCTCATGTCAGCAAAAGGGCATAAAATAGATCTGTTGAGGATCACCTGACTTTGTACATCACTGGTGTGAGAATTTGAGTTACTATAATTCAATCAGTCACTGATCATGTAGAATGATGGACTGTTGATTCTGTGTTGATGGTAAAAGTCTGAACCAGCCCTGCAAAAGGTTGATCGTCTATTTTCTGTCAGTCTCTCTCTTTACCCCTCACAGTAGCTGCAGTTCAGCTCTGTTCACCCATCCAGTGCTTTAAACGAGAGTTATGACAGGCGGCTGTGACCTTCTTTAACTTTCACGGCACTGCTGTCTCCTGACAAGAAAGACTGGGGGAGAAAAGGAACTTTTTTCTGGTGCTGTGGATCTGAGAATCCAGAAGCCTGGCGAATCAAGAACGTTCCAAAGACGTTTGGTGTGAAGCGTCGCATTTTGAGGCCATGCGTGACATCGCTACGCAGCCGACCTGAGAGTAAGACTGCATGTGGATTGAAACAGAACCCTTTGGCTTTTTTAAACAAACCGTAAGTGTCACACTTTTCAAGCAGAAGAGTTGGAGTTCATACAACTAAGAATCAATCCTGAATTTCCACATCATAGAATCCCTCAGGGTTGGAGAGTCTAGCAGTGTTGAGGGCGAAACACACTATGTGTGCTGTTTTAATCAGCAAGAACTCCAGCAGAGAGACCTTGCGTGCCCCTCCCACCCCTGCATTTTGATTATACATTAATAATGCAGTAATCAAAAACTAGAGGAGCCTTTGTATGCAGCTATTCAGTACCGAATGCGTATTTGATCAACATTAACTGCATTAACAGTGTGATATACTCCTGGCAACCAATCTGTCCAATCAGAATATTTAGAATATTTATATCTGCTTCTGATTTCTTTCTGCATGTTTTGGTTGTAATTATATTTTTAAATGTGATTGTGATTTAAGGTAAATTTCAAAAGCTGTGTTTGGATTTTGGGACGAGTATTTCATGAATGTGAAAATGTATTGTGTGTTGGCTGACCAAAGTAGAATGCATTATTATAAGTGGGTTGTTAGGTAGGGTACACTTGATAGTGCATACTTTAAAAACAAATATGCACTGTAAACCTAGTTTGTACAGCAATAAACATTGTACATCATTGAATATGTATTTTTATAGAGTGTGTACTACAACAAAAACTAGTATGCACTACAAAACAATGCATTTAGAAACCTAATATTTGCACAAAGGTAAAACACAATAGGTAGTGTACACTTGGTAGTGCACACAACAAAACTTGAATGTAGCTACTCTTTTATTGTCTGTAGTGCTAAATCAGCACTAAGCCACTGTTATGTGACATTTGGTTCAGCCTATTGGTGTTCTGACAAAAGATATCTTTGGAAATCCTGTTTATACGGTGAGAACGCAAGCTCTCACTGAGACTTCTCCACAGGATTCATATTAATGAATGTGATACTGAGCTTCAACGACAGTGACACGCTCTTCATAAACATCACAGTGAATCTGCCTCTACTTCTAACATGCCTTGTTGGCTTATAAATATCAAGTTTCATTGGTTTAATAGGGTTTTTTCAGTCAAAACTCCTCTTGCACAATGCCAGACGCAGTAACTCGGAGGCGAGACGTTCTATCTGACTAGCTGTAAAGGTGCGATTTCATTCTGAAGAGGGTTAGTCGCTTTATATATTATTGAGTGTGTTGAATTCGATTTAGGTGAGTCTTGATGGGTACGGTTTGGATCGTTGAGTTGTTATAATATGAATTCAAAATGCAGGTTCTGTATTCAGTGAGCGCAGAAGAGCATTCTTCACAGAAACCTCTGTACGTTTCATAAATTCAGAGGCAATCCAACCTCAATCGAATGTGATTTGTAGTTTTCAAAGCCATTTGCAGTTTTGCAGTCTGGCCCCCACAGCTTCTTCAGTTGTGCTGTGTGTTTGTACATATGCAGGTTTTTTTAGGGTTTGTTGAAGTTGCAAAGACAGTTTTGAAGTATCATTATTGAATTTACAGTTGTTTGTGAAAGTTCAAGATGACCACAACAGCTCTGTCAACAAATTTGAAGTTTGCTTTTATAGTCAAGGTGTAAATGAATTTGTGTGTGTGTGTGTGTGT
>JAZGTK010006102.1:0-21329 GCA_036877625.1 Ambastaia sidthimunki
ACTTACGTCTGATCTGGTGAACATGTTGTCGGAGTCGTTTGGGTCCAGCACATCGTGGGAGGGAGGCAGTGCTGTTGTTTTTTTCCTCTCTGACACTTCAGCATTTTGTAACTTGCTATGCCGGATCTGTGGCTTGTCTTTCAGAATCTTTTTATCTGAATGATGGTTCTGCAGCACTTGTAATTTTTGAGAGTTCTCTGAGAAACTGCTTTTCTGTTTTTTGGTAACATGGGCTTCACTGTCCAAGCCAGAGCGACGTTTATTTTGTCCCAAGCGTGAGAGGCTGACCTCTGATGACCGCTGATGCTTGAACGCAGCTGTGGGCTCCTTAAATCCCATCTGAGGAGCAGCGTGATCTTCCTGAAGGGGTTGATTCTCTTTGGGTTTTTTGGAATCTTTAGAGAGTTTTCCAGAGTCCTTGCTGAAATCTCTGAAGGCACTTTTGGACTCTTTGGAAGGCTTGTTGTCCTTATGCTCCTTGGACGCTTTATGAAGTTTGAGAGAACTGCTGCTAATATTGTTTGTTGTGGTAAGAGCACTGCTGTTCTTGGAGCCGTCCTATCATGAGAACATATATATATATGGGAAAGATTATCCCTTTGTTTCTTGTAAAAATAAAACTCCAAAAAGAAATTTCAGACTGAATACAGTAAAAATGCTGGAAACCTGGTGTTATATTGGGATAAGGATGTTCTACATGTACATGAAATACCCAGTTAGCCGGTTTACATCATTGGACTTCAGCTGAAAATCCTTGAAATAAATGCCTCTAACATCTTTCAACATGCCAAACATGCAGAATCAAGCAACTCAGAATTTAAAGCCCAATGCAAGCCATGGTCGTGCAGCGTCTCAGAAGTACAGCACTGAAATGTGAGATTCACACTCACCTTTGACCCTGGGAAAGACTTGTTCTTTTTCACATCAGAGAAGGTTGATGTTAATGAGCTGCTGGGTAAAGTGGGCAGTTTCATATGTTGACCGAACAGAGAAGTCGAGCCCTCTTGCAGTACCATGACCTGCCACATAACAGATGTGCGTGTATTACCTGTTATACTGAAGTCATACAAATGACATTTGTAACAGTCTGTCTTTGAAAATCATCTTTGCTGCATCTATTAAATGTTTATTTGCATTTAAATTTATTTCAAAAGACTCAAACAACACTGTGTCGCATGACATGCTTTATGTTTGTCACTAACGACACTGACAGACATAGTGGAAGTGAGGCCTTAATGCTACAGTGCGCTTAAGTTCTAGGAAATAAAACTTTCTGCTTATTTCTCACACAAATCTGTTGTATAAACTACTTTTAGTTTTATGGTAATTTTTGTCATTTTTTAGAGCTTGATAACTCCAGCAGTCATTTACTTTGCACTGTGTTGAAAAGAGACAAAAGAATAATTCAGGTTTCATCATTTCTGAACGAATGTATTGAGTGTATTGCTGTGCCGTTTGCTCTTACTTTAGACTCCTCTGAAGTTCTTCTGTGAGGATCCCGTTGCTGTGAAAAGATCACAGTTTGCATATATTAAAAATGTAACGTTTGTGCTAAAGGTGATTTTAGCTCCACACACACACAAACACAAACTACCCATTTAAGCAAAAGGCTGTTTGCTTACTCTTTGCCTGATGTAATGACAGAATGTCTTTCAACAGCCAAAACAATCAGGTAAATTGAAAAGGACCTCTTTCAGTCTCCACCTAGCTAAATTGATATTGCTCCATCTAACGGTTTTCTCTTAATTAAAACTTTTTCCCGCACAACTGCCCTGCTTGCCAATAAACTTCTTCAATTCCAGCCTCTCCTCATCTGTAAGGCAGTCCAGCAACGAAGGAGATGGTGTCACACCCCGTCCATAAAACATTAGAATTACTGGAATGAAGCAAGAGAGAATGAACTAAATCTACAAAGCCGGCCCTCACAAAAATGATTATTTCTTCAAATTTGTCATGGGGAAGAAGGTTCCAGTTAATGACTAATTCACTCAGTCTGAGACACTCTTTTACACACTGGTGAAACTTTAACATGCGTCCAAGATCAAAACATAAATACAAGTCAAAATAAAGTGGATTCCTCTGGCACTGAGCCAAGGACAAGCCAAGTTTTGTGTGGTGGCAGATGGCCGAGTTAAGACTAGCCAAATCGAATCCTGTAAAGTTACTTATTGTCTTGGTTAATGGGCCCAGTAATTCCATTGGGACAGATTGACTGACTGACAGCTGCTTTGATCTCTGGAGGTCTGTGTGGTGGGACAAGCACAGACAAGCAGCCTAACATGATGTCATAGCATCTTCACCTGTGAATTTTAAACCATGACATGCTTACTAGTGGTTTCTTCTACATAAAACCTGTAAGTGACTTTTTTTGACTTTTTCAATTAACATTGTGTAAACTCTCGAGGACTAATTGCAACGATTGCAAGATAAAGTTTCTCAACACAAAACAGTACATTCATAAAACCATAAGTGGAGGTCACATGACTGTGAAGTAAACAATTACAACCGGTTGCTCTCAGACCACACGTACCCCACCGGCCTTGAGCAGCTTCCTGCGAAACTCTTCAGTAGGGTTGTTGAAAGTGAGCTTTTCACAGCGAAGATGATTGACAGGTGGGTGGCCTTCCAAGTGCAAGAACAAATCGTAATCAAATCGCACTTTTTTTGGTTCTTCCTGGTGAAAAGTGACAAATATTATATGCAAATCCATGCAAATTATACACAAAGAACTATTTAAATCTGTTTTATTATGCATAAAGCTTTTAATGAACTAATTACATTCTTCAAACTAAAGAGATCTAGAACAAAGTACCTTGTTTTTAAAGTAAACTTCAATTGGCAAGATAAAGCCAGCGTATCCAGACTCTTCTACTTTATATGGTGGATCCTTACAAACTGTGTGAGAGAGAGAGAGAGAGAGAATGTTAGGATATTAGAAAAAAAACAAACAAAAGTTTGGGTTTTGATGAGAAAACTCTGAATTGTCCATTGGTTTTCAGTAGTAAGTAAACTTGGAGAAACCCTTAATATCCAGCTCAAAATACAACTCAAAACATTTCATGCTTCTCAAGGGAACTGATTAGTGTTTAGACTTGAGGTTTAAATCACCTGAACATTTTCCCTGATGAACTGTATTATTTATAACTCTTTATGAGCAAATCCTTTGTGCAGCATTAAACACTTCCATCTTAGTTCTTGTTATTTTCATGTACAATAAATACTTACACAAAGTCTGGAGTATCACACACACACGCAGACACACACACGCGCAGACAAACACACGCAGACAGACAAAGAAGGTTAAAGACAAAACATCAAGCTTAGTCCCAATTAGTCATTTTAGGATAAACAGTCAGTGGTTTAGGTCATGTGACTCCACATGGGAACACCTGTTTATCTCACTGTCCAAATCCCTAAAGAGCTTCTTAACAACATCACCAATTAGCCAACATGTACTGCTGTGTGTTTGTGGATACAAGGACACCTGCAAACAGCTTGAAAAAAGAGGAACTGTTTCTTCATTGTACTTTTACATTTATTTGAAATTCACACAATATTCACTGGCTGCAGAAATTGTGTGCAATAAAAGCATCATTTAAAAAGATCAACAGAAACTGACCAAAGAAATGTTTTTACTTATTGAGTAAAAATGTTTAAATATTCGAATTCATCAATAAATTAATTTCATTAATGAATACAGTCAAAAATACGGTCAAATTCATTAATGAATACGGTCAAAATCTGTTTCTGTTTCCCTCCTCTACATGAACAAAAAATACACATTCAACTAAAATGAAAAAGTTTAAATTAATTACAAGACAACATTTTTCTCCATTTCATGTGAAACAGGGCCTTTATTCAAACAGTGAGCGATTTTTTGGCAGTGCTCTGGGTGAGAAAACTCTAGTACTGACAGCACTGACTGAAGTCCTCTCACATTCTCAGGTTACACAGTGAGCAGGTCCCTCAGGCTGTGTGATGATCCACCTCCATCCTAAAGTCACCGGATCCCAAACAACTATACAAATACAACAGAGATTGATTGTGGTGCCAGGTCATGTTCTGGTTCTTTTTTAGTGTAGTGCATTGTGGGCTCAGTAGGAATATTATGGGATGTTCTGCTGATAAACTGCTCTGTCCCAAATGGCATGTGCTCTCACTGGATGTGCTGCAAAAGCTCACTGGAACCCAATTCAGTCATGGACATGTAAAAGTAATCAGGCTTGCAATCCGAGTTTAATGTTCAGTGATAAGTGAGCCATTAGCTTTAACTTCCGTGCAAGTGTAAACACTGTCTCTACACATCATTCCCTGACTCAGCCTCTGGTATGAATTCACAATGGGACGACCTGTTTGTTCAAATAATCAAATCATTAAAATTAAGAACATTTTGTGGATGAAACAACACACAACCACAACAGCCTCAATGAACACAGACACCAATTACTTTAAAACTCTTCTGTAAAACGACCCCTCAAGAAACGTAATGTGGATTATCTAATGAAAACACAAAATGAAATGCTCTTGCCAACTAGAACAATTCTGGACACTTCCATGTTTCTGCATTATTCTGTTTATTCTATTCTGAGTCTGCAGTGGAAACCCTTAGCTGGAACTTTCACCCCCATAAAACCTTCATCTACCTGCTGACTAACTTGTAAGAGGTAACTAGGGCTAGGGGTTAGTTAGGGATGGGTAACCGTGACTAGAGTAGATCCACTTTAGCTGCATAGAAATTAGAAGTGAACTTGGAAAATGTCTGGTTGTTATCTGGCCTTTCGATCTTGTGCTTAAGTTGAAAAGGTCACTTTTCTTCCTCAAGGGGTGGGGCGTCCAGACACTGTGTGAGTGAAGTACACAATGCACTCATTGACCTACAACAGGAACCGGGCCAACAGCTACAGCAGAACCAAAACAGGCCGTGAACTCCACACAAACACACACAAGGTATGCCAATTATAGAACAATGCCAGTCAGAATGCTCTAGCCTAACCCTGAGACTAAGCCATAATGAGGAAAGACACCAAACCAAACTGTAAACTGGAGAAAAAAATGTTCCAAATAAAGAAAAACTGGCTAAACGGCTAGTCCCGTTGATATTTAAAGCACTTCATAGTTTATGTCAGTGCAATAGTTTAACCTGGTTTACAGTAATTACATCCTTTAAATAATTTTTAATGTATGCAATTAAACACTCTATACACAAAGGATATTTCTCCAGCTTGTGAGAGATGAATTCTCCACTCCACTGCTTACATTACAATCTTATATCTGACCCAAAGAATCCACAGTAGGATGTACGCCGGTAGTATAAACCATCTTTCTGTCAGGCAGACCATCTGCATGTGGTTCAGCTGAGGCCAAAAGCATGGCGTTCCTACTTCATGCTGATAAAAAGAATAATTATAACAGAAATGATTAACGGGGATTTACTGCTGGGAATCAAATAAGTGCAGTCAGGCAGAAAGTTTGCTTAAGTAATATTCTAACTTCTGCACAGTACATGCTGTATGCACACATCTGATTTGCCACCCAACACACACATCGCACACACATTTACAACAAGAGTGTTGTTTCAAACATTGTACTGCCTTCTTATTTCCATTCATTACATTATTTCCAACAGTTCCACTCATTAAAAATGCACTCTTTACCCAATGCGTGAGTACTACAGTGCGTACGTTTTCACAATTGTGTTATTAGCTTAACAACAAGCAATTTGTGTGACACACGTAATCGATCATTGACACTTATGTAAAATGTTTTAAATCAATCACTTTCAGCTTAGAAGGTACAGCACATTTTTGCCACTCATAACTGACAGATGCATCACAGATAAGCGGTGAGAAATAATTTGCTAATGTGATCCTCGGTTAGGTTACTCCTGTTGAAAATTATCACAGACCACGGGACTGTGCAGTCATTTTGTTCATGGCTAATTAAGCTACAGGAGCTGAAATAGAAGCAATGTGTCACGAAGCTAATTGTTTTAGGAGATAACTCCAGAATTCTTCACCCAAGCCGACAAGAGGTGTTCAGAGCCTCATTAATGAAGGGATGGCAGATTGCAACTGCAGTGTCCTTCATTCATTTTCATCTGAGCTCTGGCTAATCGTTTGTGAGGTGGAATAAAGCTGCTCCATACAGTAATTGGTGCCAGATTTCTGCAGCATGTTGACAGCAGCCGGGTAAGGCCCCGCCTCTACTCTTAAAGGTAATGGTGACGCATCGACAGCCAGTGTTCAGATGAAAACCTTGCCTTGTTATTGCAACCATGTTTTTCATTATGTTAGTACTTTCATGTAACAGAGTTAAATGCATTTTCCAGGTAAATGTATTAGATTTTATCAGGTGTCATGAGAATGTTGGACAGAAGAAGATTCAATGCTGTACAATTATTAAAAGTTTTTACAATAAAGCAAACTTAACCTAAACTACTATTAAATCAAACTTCATTACAATCTTTCAGGTTTCTCAGTACAACAGAAGAAGTTTGAGATGTATAAAATCATGGGAGCAGGAAGCAACATGGGAAGGTGTCAACTGACACCTAGTGCACGAGAACCACTGAACATGCGATTGAGCCCAAGTTCTCAGGTCGTTTTGGTCAGGTGGTACACCCCCATACCCCAGTTTTATAACGTGTTTAAATTCTCTTTGCCTGAGCATGGCAGACAACAGCACTTTGTCGGTGCCAGTGAGATCATCATCAACAAAAGTGCTCTCCTCCGACCCCCATCATCCAAAACCAGCACGTTAACATCTGCTTCTCCAGCCCTGCCCCCACGGAGCAACACTTCAGCCTGCCGTGTCCCAGCTGCGCTTTCTCAAACCCTCAATTCAAAACTGACCCTGGATCTTTGCTCACTTCAAGGCGTGTTTTCAAATCTATTTGACCAGAGCCAAGTCACCCAGGGTCAGGGAAAACATCCAGCGAAGGGGCTTCAGTAGAAACTCCCCAGATGCCCGCTTGAAACAACGAATGATGAGGCTCTGCTCTGTGCTTCTCAACAAACAGTCCACTCCTCTGAGTTTCACCGAGCGGCTTCAGTCACACAGTCCCAGGAGCTCTGCTCACAATTACAGCTGCTTGAGGGTCTCATTTCTCTCTAATGTGGTGTGCAGCACTCTTCAACATTCTCATTACTGAGTCAGTTATCATGTGAAACTAGTCAAAGGCCACCAGCCGTAACTTTAACATGTGACAAATGCATGTTAATCGCTTTGTATTATGACAATTCCAGATTTTAAAATGTCAGAGACTCCTTATAGGGAGGTGACAAAATGTATAACCTGAATGTACTATAAATGGCTTTGGATAAAAGCGTCTGCCAAATGCATAAATGTAAATGTAAGCTCTGAAATGGAGTCTGCAAAAGCAGAAGAAAAGAGGCCAGCGTTACAGAAAACCCATCATCCTGTCTGTGAAGAATAATCAAAAAATATATTCACTGCAAAAAGTCATTCTAAAATAAAGTCATTTGTTGACTTTAGCCGTGTGTTCAACTCATTTCAAACAAACACTCACAGCTGTGGTACACAGTCCATCAGTATACTCACAGTTCCACAGACAGCTGAACCATCATCACTCATTCAGCTGAAAGACAGTAAGCAGCACTAAAGCAACATGAAACACATAAACAATCAGTTTACGTCCTATTTATCTGTTATTCAGGTTTGTAAAACATCTTTGTAAAAACACGTTTGTTGTGTTCCATTAATAACATGCTACTGTTTGAGATTTCAGCATCATTTCAAATGTTCTGCTTTAGGTTTTATTCATCGTAGGACCGCGCTTCATTGATATGTTGATTACATACATTTAAAATACATTTTTGATTGTGGTGGTTGTGTGACAGTTTGGGGGTTTGTGACTAAATAAACAAAACGTGCCTAAAACACTGTTTGAGTAGCTATTGGAAAAAAACATCACACACCACAGGTCCACAGACCAGCAATATTCTGTTACCAGACAACTGTATTCTGTTCAAGGCCAAAAGCTCAGTCACTGACCATTACTGGTTGTGATAAAGCAACACCTACATTTTATCACTCTTGCTAGTTGCCCTAGAGGCTTTAACTCGGCAACATTAACAAGAATCAAACTAATGTGCTCACATCTGTTAACAGGAACCACACTACAATGATTGGTTGCAGGGTAAAATTTCACAACTTTTTCTCATTAAAATGCCAATTATGACCACAAATGCTCAGACTAATTATAACTAAACAATTTCATTTCCTGCACAGCTTACCACAGAAAGCTGTCAAGGACTTGTTACCCAAAGGAAAGCTACTTAATCTGCCAGCTAAGCTAATGTCTACCAATCATCACAAAGAGCTGTTAAGATCTTCTCACTGTTATTGTAATCCATTAATGTCAAGGTCTCAAATCACTTACTGCTTTAAACAGGATTTGTAAAAAGCAGTACGTGTTGTTTACAAAGCGTAAAACTGTGCAGTAATATGTTTACAGTAGGGAACAAAATTCACAGTCACAATTGAATCATTTACTAAAGATTTTTAGAAAAACTAGAAAAAAAAACATTTGCCGTGTAACATGACAGAAAATATGTGTGATATTCTTTTAAATTGTATAAGAAGTCATGCATACCCTCCTTTACAGATGAGAAATTATTCACCTGTAATTATCAAATATAATTATAACCTGTCATCTAATGATGATGATGATGAATATTAACTTCAATAAAACAGGACAGACACCGATTACGATCTTTAAATTCTTAAAACAAAAGTCACGTCAGTCTCACATTAACACCAGCAGCGATGTTACAAATGAAAGTCTACTTGTGGTGGGAAACCAACAAAATATTACTGGGCTTCCATGATTTCACAAAACTACCACAACTGATTTAAAGACATTATCATCACAGATGATGAGACTGGAAGTTTTACTCCATTTACTTTGTTTGTCAAAAATTCATTAAGTCATTTTTGAAAACAAATAAGCAGTTCATTCTGACCTGGTTCATCTTAATGCAAGATGTTCGCACACTTCATCTGTTTGAAACATGATTTTGGATCATATATCTGTACTCAGGTCTGTCTAAACAAGGTGGACTGGGTTTAGTCTATGTATATGGTACGGTCCACAGTTGGTATTATTGCAATCGGAGCTACTTTGTACAGGAGAAGCACTTTTGATGAGGAATAATTTGATCGACTGTCAACTGATCGTCATTTCCAACAAGCGTGACTGATGCTGCGCAAGTAGAGAGATAAATGTGTGTATTATTTCTGCTTGTTTCCATGGAAATTGTCAACTCCTGAAACTGGTAAAAACAGCACTATTATTCAAAATGATGCTCGTGAAGATGATGCAAGAATACCACCAGCATACCATTGGTTTGGTTAAAACTAAAACACTACATTGTGGATTATACATTTGTGATTGTTCTTACTGGAACTGAAGGTTATGCTAAATAATCTACATTCTCACGATACATCATATAGAAAACACGATGCATAACATGAACTCTTGTTTGCATTCTGACGCGAATATAAATGCAAGCGTAAACTCCAGCTTCCAGCAGAGCAGTAAGACAGAGACAGAAACAAACGCTCACATACAAGGCAAAAGAGTGAAAGACTTGGCAACAGACAGCCCTTATAAACCATGCTTCAATAAATTCCTGTCTACCCCACCCCCCTTTGAAAAGAAAATCAGCATTTATGGCCCAGTTCCTGTTTTGGACTGCTGCTCATGAGCCCCCCTCCCTCTCTCTCTCTTTCATGCCAGGAGAGGAGGCAGGCTGCAGTTTCATGGCTACAGAGACCTTTGTGCATCACCTATAGAAGCGGGACTCATTTCTGCTGTGCTGTAAAACAATTACAGGACCGTTTATGAAGCGCTGCTCGTTCCAGCCTGCTCTGAGCCTTCTGTTTCTTCAGGATCAAAAGCATGACTGAACATTTTAAAACTCTACTCTATATCTATTGTTAAAGTCATATTTCAGGGACAAATTAGAAAGTCTATTCATTAGTGAAGTGAAGTGACATGTATTTGTCAGTTATGGTTGCCCATAACCGAAATGTGACCTCTGCATTTAACCCATCGCTAGTGAGGAGTGAACACACACTGCAAGTCATGAACACACACACACTGGAGCAGTGGGCAGCTATCACTGCAGTGCCCGGGAGCAATCGGGGGTTTGGTGTCTTGCTCAAGGGCACTTTAGTTGCTACCTGCCGGCGCTAAAATCGAACCAGCAACCTACTGATTACAAGCCCGACTCCTTAACCAGTAGACACAACTGGCCAGACTAAGAATGGAAGCTGATCTGCATGAATGATCTGTGTGAATATGATTAAAGATGCTCATTAAAATGATCAGAAAAGTATGTAAGGAATAATTTAATGTTGGCTGGTCATTATAGCAAAATAAACCCTGATTGGTTGATTGAGGTTTATTTTGCTGTAATGACAGGCTAACTGTACATTGCATATAAATAAATGGAATCAGAATTGAGTATTATAGAGAGACGTGTAAAAAAGATTAACTGCCTGACAAATACGGCCTTATTGATTCCTATTGTGCCATTCTGAACATGCAAGAGATTCGAGAATTTTGACATGTTAAGTGGGTCAGAGGGTGAGCGGACAGCAGTCGTGCCTGCAGTATAATGATATGTTAAAATATAACTGCAGATTCCTGTACAGTGAACAGATTTGACAGGCATGATGGGAAATGTGTGACAGCAGTTACACTCCCAACTGCATGAGGAAAAATACCATGCAGTACAGTCAGAGACCCTGTTATTTTAGCTGAGTGTGTGTGTGTGTGTGTGTGTTCCAGAACAAGACTACAAGACGCTCAACAGCTCACCATACCAAAACTACTGCCCATTACAACTGCCCATAACACACACTATCATTACACAGAGTACATTATAATGCATAGTGCATAAAGATACAGTGAGAAAATCAAGATATGAAAAATCAGAAATAGATTCTTTATACCGTGTTTGGAAATCTGCGGTGATGTACAGTGAAATCTGCGGTGATGTACAGTGAAATCTGCGGTGATGTACAGTGAAATCTGCGGTAGTGCTTCTAAAACAGTCATTTTCTTTACTAACAAACTGATGCAGTAAGCCAAGCAGTCCACAGATGAAACAACAATGAAACAATTGACCTCAAGATAAAAAAAACGTCTGACATTAACCCTTTTGGAAAAGAGAAAAAATTATCGCTGTGTATATGAAGTTGAAAAAAACAATTAAATTAGCCCTCAGTCACGGTTTTCTTTGTTATCTAGTCTCCTGTAGTCAGATCTTTGACTTTTTTAAAACGTATTCTGTCCATGAACCGCCCATTTAGACTGAGAGAGAGACAAGTCTGATCATCATGTAAAGTGACTAACCACTGTTTGTCTTTCTGTGTGGTTTTGGGGGGTAATGTAAAGTGTATTACACCAGTATCTTATTTTCAACTTTAAAGACAGCATCAAAACTCACCAGTGTTTGTAACACTGCCGCACATTGTGTACAATTTTTATGGCTTAAACATATAGGGCTTTAAAACAGAAGCAATCTGTCACTGGGAAACAAAAGGCACTCCCACAACTGCCCTCATGTCTACAATTTCATAAATCATATTTTCTGTCAGAATAAAATTCCTACGCTCCTCAATTCCACTCTGCAGGGAGTCTGTTCAACTGCCTCTCATGGATGGATCACTTCCCATCGAGGGGAAAGAGGTCTGGCAAGCACACAGAAGAACAGAGGTGGAACTGAAGACAGCTCCCGCTGACATCTGAGCCTTTCCTTGCCTTGAGGAGATGGATGGTTTTCTATGCATATCCAAAAAAAAAAAGACACTAACATAACCCCAACATCTGCCAATGGGTGGGGCTCAAAAGGTGTACAGACCCAACTACAGAGGTCTCTGCCAAAAATGCCCTCAGGTAAAAATACTGAGCTGACCATTATATGACCACGGAAAGAGAGTTAAGCACCTCTAATGGCATTGTGTTAGAAGAAGCCTCATGCTGTTCTTGCAGAAACAGAAACAGTTTCCATCTTATTAGTGGTTCTTGCTAATTCTGCTCATACTTAAGGTTAATGGTTCATTCATTATTCCTGCAGCCCTACGGAGTCTCATCATGTATTTGGCCAGGAAGCAACCACCTAGCAATGACCCAGGACACCCTAGTAACCACTTGGTAACCACCAACGACACAAGGTTTGCATGGGCATGCTCCACTCATATTTTCTCTATTGCATTTACGTCTGGATCGATCTTTCATTGTGTGGACCCACAGACATGGGATAGTTTTGTAAAAAAAACAAAAATCATTGTTTGAGTTAAAAAAATAGTTTGAGTTCAGCCAAGAATAAATGTGGGTTGGAATGAGGGTGAGTCAATGATGAGAGAACTTTTTCTGTGTGTTTGTTTTGGTGTGAGCTATTTCTTTCTGAACTGGTGGGTGAGCACATCACTGAATGACTGAGCTGAAGTTGAATGTTTTGCTGCTTCTCTCAACACACTAAGGACAACTGGGGATGAATACACGTATACAAAGTAAATGTATGGCTTTAAGGGCTGTAATTCCAACAGGATTTCAAACAGTGACTCTGAAGACATTTAAATATGATCCACTGATGTAATGACACAGTTTATTAAGGCCTTTCTGCTGCTGAGGAGAAAAGAGAGGCTGATAAAACTGTTGTGTAAAATCACCTCACAGATACAGAAAGACTATCTGTCTGAACGAGATTATGTCTAATGATCAGCCAATGTTTGTGTGCCTGGGTCCTAAAAAGACCAGAAACCTGCCATGACAAACATCTCACTGCTAGAAATCTCATTATCTGAGTGTATTTTTCTAAACTGGCATAGATGGGTTTGTTACCCTAATGTTTCAAAAATAAGTAAATGAAAGAGTAAAGGGACTTACTGCCACAGAACAGAGCCCCTAGAGTGAAGGGTTTTCAAGAGCTGAATGTGTGTGTGCTTTGGAGCAGTATGGTGAGACTGTTGGTATTAAACTGTCAAACACAAGCTCGTCTGTGCACAAGGTTTTCCTCTAGCTTCCCCTCAGCTCGTCTCAACACCGGCTAACACTGATCAAAGCCCTGAGGAGTTTGGGGGGGTGAAGGGGGTGGCGTAGCCTCCTGGGACCCCAAACAATAATCCTGACTGTTTATCTTACAAGCACACCATAAATTCAGCCTTAGAGCGAGTGTAAGAAAGCAGGTTTTTTGTGTCCATCTCCTGCACTGAAAGTTGTGAATTACCTGCACGTGGGCTGTTTACTGACGTCTAGTTTTCATACCTTTGAATAAGGAACACAAATATTTAAACTGTTCATTTATTAACATTTTCACTTGATTCTGGGTCTATTTTGCACATTTTGGGATGTAAAGCTACAAACACTTATCAATCCGTTTTTAAGGATTCAAGGATTCAAAGTGTTTATTGTCATATGCACAGTGAGAAAACCAAGTTTCCCTGTGCAATGAAAATCTTACTTTGCTGTTCACACTGCATGCCACATTGAGGAAACATAGAAAAACACACATGCACATACATACGACAAACAAGTAACAGTAGAGTAATAATAAGTGTAGCTTCAAGATAAACCCTGTTTCAAGTGTCTTTAATAGACGCATGTAAATGAACTGCAGTGGTTTAAGCCCTCATCTCTTAGTTCATTCTGGAGCAAATACTCTGTCAGCTCCACTATAAACAGTTCTTAACCAAACACTCTGAAAAGGCAAGAGACCACAGGACGTACTTACACTTCTAATTTGTCATTTAACATTTTTGACTGCTTTATACTTCAGGGGGTGTTTGGTAGGACCTCTAGAAGGCTTGTCGTATGGCTGGATTTATGAGACGTTAAGTTTCCCCCTGCTGCCTTTGCATTTTTTAGCAGGAGTTTCAAGACATTTGTCAAAGAAAAAAGGAGAGAGCTGTAAGTTCAAGCAAACCTGGGGGAACCTCTGGTCATCAAAGACCTTCACAGCATGTTTGGGTTAGTTTTAATGTTTGAGAAAATAAATACAGGTAAGATTTTTACCACACACATACTGTATGGCTCGTGAAAATCTATATGACTCCAAAGGATTAAGTTAGATGTGTGCATGCACTTATGACTGACTCATTTCCCACCACAGTAATAAAGCTAGCACACAAACTTCAAATGCGTGTCATACTGTGCACACAGTTCATTTGTTATGTGAAAAGGATGAATTGCGCTTCGGCGAATAAAACATCCACTTACTGTCAGAAACAGCGCGATTCGCGCACATGGACGCGCAAAACAAAGGAGTGAAGCGAAACGATCCAACAACTGTTTTCAATAAAGCAAAACTGATCGCCTGAAATCTAATAAGACGTCGTCTTCCGTATTTTCACGTCAAAGCAACCTCAGCACATTTCTGGCGAGAGGGAGAAACCAGCAAATATTTTAATTAATTCCTTCCTAGTGTTGTTCATCAGCGGTTGCTGAACTGTGAAGTACAGCTATACAAAATCTCCCATCGCTATCATAGTAAAAATACAACACGATTCATAACATTGCGTTATTGTTCTGGCTCACTGTATGTGGTTTTTGAAACCTCGGATAAGTTGTCAACAATAACAATAAGGAACACAAATGATTCAAGTAAACAAACACAAACGCACCAAATTTAAAACGACAAAATCTTCTTATTGTACATCTTGCATCTAAAAATGACAACCACTTTTCAGTAAAACCGTACAGAAAGAAACTTGTGCACGTATCGAAGCTGCAGTCAGTCCAGATCTACACCGTTCAAGTGCTTCTATTAACAACAGATCACCTCAAGCAGTTGTAACCAAAACTTTACCTCTTTTTGGTCTTGGGAAACTTTCGTGTAGATGAAATACGACTTTCTCTACAAAATGCTGAATGTTGCTGTGTTCGGGTCCACGGACAAATACCATCCAGTCGTGCGTAAAACCTTCCACGGTGGGTTTCTTTCGGACCTGGGCACGATGACCGAGTTCCAGTTTCACCTGAACTGCGCCCTGAAACACGCAAATATTCACTTTACACTCGACGATCATTCAGGACAGTGTGCTTGCGCGTTACAGCAGTATGATCCACGACTGTGCAGATTATAGAGAATCATTTCACTGCTAGAACAAGACGTTTCTGGGTCTTGAATAAAACAGAACGTTTCTGCACATTCTTTAAAATGTCTAAATATTTGTTATTGTCTGCACGGCTTGTGTTTTAAATGCTTCGCGCATTACTTTTGCAGCTAATGCACTAATGCACTGGTAACGCACTAGTTTGTACTGTACTTCAGTACCGATGGAAATATGGCTGGAAAACCATCACATGCTTTAATCGTTTCTCCAAACCAGACAGAAACAAGCTCGCGCACTGAACATCAAAAACATCGCTCCGAATTACCAGATCAAGCCCTACTCACCGAACTGGCCATTGCTGAGGCCGCAGGGTAATGCTATTTCATGGAGAATACGCTTTAAATAAGGTCACCGAGGACTGCGGGCGCCCGATGGCGGACATGGTCTTTTAATTGAGCTCTGAGCGAGTTTTCAAAGGCTGAGGAGTAAAGTGACGCGCATGCGCGTGAGTGTCAGCGCTCGCGCTCCAGTCGCAGTCAGTGCGGTGCACGAGACCAGCCAATGACAGCGCGCGGTGCGGACGCTGCGGCGACTTAACCCGTGTCACACCGGCGGTCCACTAGTCAAACTAGTCAACAGTTTCTATTCTGTTATATTTAAGATTTCCTCTTCTATATTTTGGTTTACGTTGGTTTTACATGTATTTTGTTTTTACATGTATTTTTGTATATCTGTGTGTTAAATTATTTATGCTGAGTGTTAATGTGACTTGTATATGTATGTATGTATGTATGTATATACTATTATACTATAGCTAAACTATAGCTATATTATATTATACTATTATATTGTGTGTGTGTGTATCTATCTGGCTGGCTGTTATGATGGGATGGTACTGGATAACTTAGCGTATCGCTTTTCCATCATTTTGGTCCCCCGCGCGCACCGTACAAGCATGTTGCCGGCTGGAGAATTAACGCACTGTAACTGAAACTAACTGGAATAAGATTTCTTCAGGTAAGAATATCATGTATGCTACGTTCCTCCATTTCTGTTTGTTTGAGTTATGGCGATATTGTGTAGTAAGCAGATGATTGTAACAGGATGTACTGTAATGAACACTGTGCGTTATAATTGAACAAACTCATTTAATAAACTATGAAATCGAGAAAGCCTTAAGATCCGCATGCAACTAACCGTATAATGTATCGTGGTATGACGATGGTTACAGACGGGCCAATCGTGGTACTTTTTACATAGATGTACAAAATTACAAGCATTTAAAAAATTAAAATTATTCATGGTATTCAAGCTGATCAGTCATTCCGACATAGTATTTTACTGAAACAATGACGCATTATTGCGGACACACAAACAGCACAACGCAGACCAAAGCTTTTGTGTGTGTGGACTAGTAACCACACACTGGAAAGCCCTGGAATATTTTCACTTCAGTTCTTTGCTGACAAAAGCTCAGCTTGTGTGTTAAACCCATGAAATAGACAAGTTATGCCAAATAATGTCTTCTGTGAACAAACACGTTTGGCTAATGTAATGACAATTTGAAGTTTACTTATTTATTCTTGGTTGCTTCTCATTGTATTTTCATTTTATTCCAATGTTTGAAGTTGTAAAGTTATATAGAAAGTTATATCTATAAAGTGTTTCAGAGTAGCAGACAGCATTAGAACTGCAGGGCAGTTGTGTGTTAAGTGTATGAACTCAGTCCTACCTGACGTCTGTGAGCCACTCTTCACTGTCAGAACAGCAGTGCAGTAAAACTGCTCTGTTTTATCCGTCACACTGCTGGCGTGACACATCAGCTCCAGGACGAGTGGGGCAGCACTGGGAGGTTGTATCCTCTCTGTCCCTCTTTATCCCACAGATTCCTGGTTATCTCAATACCCAGCGCTCAGAGTCTGTATGAGACCACCTGAGGTGCCAAAGCTGGCCATCCACAACCCACAGACAGTGATGCTTTGGCAAAAGTGACTTAATAAAGCATCTCATTGAAGTAGTTGTCAGTGGCATCTATCAGATGCTGGATTTTAGAAAGATGTCCTATATGAGTCTGGACGTGTCGCTGCTCTTTATCTCATTTCATTGTGAATTGGACATTTGGATTATTTGAATTCTGCTGTAACAGAGTGTCAGAATGACATCTGTTTGACATCTGGTTGATATCTGTTTTGTGTGTTTGACATCAGTGATCTGAGATCAGCTTAAGAGAAGCATCTCATGGTTTCTAAACTGTTTGCGTATTTACAAATGATGTCCGGTTGATTCATACATTTATAAAGTTTATATGAAGTCTCTTACACCTTTTATATTAGTTCCTGGTGTTATTGTGCACTATTATCTGTGGATGTTAGAAAACGGTTTTCTCTAAATGAATCTTACTCTGTGACAGAATGTTCAGCATTTCAGCCACTTTTCTGCAACCGCTGTCACACGGAGATGACCTCTCGTTTCAGTCACTGCCTGTTCACCTTGTTGTCCTGCTATACTCAGAAATACATTTTAGAAGTATAAAGGGCTGTTCAGCCGTCCTAAGTTAAACTGTAGGTTTATTTGTTTTTAGTAAAGAGCACAGGCCATGATTCTTGGAGATTTAAAGGTTTAATTTAGAAGTTAAATAGGGTCAAGTTTTTTATGAAAACATGTCAGGCTGTTGACATTCATTCCTGTGAACCATTAATATGTATTAAATCAACTTTATTGCTTAGTTTTAGGAAAAGCATTTGAAAATTCAGATGTTATGTCTAAAGAGTCATTTTGTGTTTTGTTCACTTCTGTTTCACTTCTGTGTTTAAAGTGAAGAACTCACAATCATTTTGCTTATGCATTATGTTAAAGTGATTGTATAACCGTGTTTGTTTGTTTTTAAGGTTTTAAGAGTTCAATGTGCTGTTCAGAACACAAAGCCTCCTCGCTAGTCGTACAATATCATTGATTGAATTTTAACAGCTAATTGAAAACTTCTGCGTTTCAGAGACAGAAAGGCTCATGATAAGTAAGACTGGCTGCACATGCTGAGTGACATTGTGACTTTATTGTGAACAGTACATGCAGCTCATGAAGGAGACAAGATTCAAACCAGAAAGATGAATTTGCTTTCAGTGAGGAGAGATTTCTTTACTCCTGCTAAGATGCAGCAGTGCAGCCCGCAGGTCACACAAATGCAGATAAGACAACAGAGAGCAGAGAAGAAAACACAAGCAAGGGTATGTGGAAATCTCCACCTTGTGTCTTGGAAATGAGCTGTTGCGTCTGAATATCTTATTGAGTTTATTTGGAATAGTTATACTAGCTCTTACTGTTTCTACAGTTTATAGTTTCATATTCTGTTCTGTACGATTTATCTGCTGTCATTTCTAAACGTGATGTAAACACCTGAGCACACCTGAGTAAAATATTTTATTCTATTTATTATATTTGATTAAATGAGCATTTATAAGAAGAGAATGAGAAATATCAATGTGATGTTGCTCTGTAATCATCAGACAGTGTAAAACATGTTACAGTATAGGAATGAATCTGCCCCTTTATCAAACATGTATTTTAGGGCTTGATGAAAATGTCGTTGTGTGTTTGTCTTCAGTCGGCGGCTGTTGCTCTGTGTGACATTCAGCTGCAGGGTGACGGGATTCCTCGCGGTCCTGATCCGCTGCCTCTTTCTGCTGCTCCTGTACAAGCTGGAGGAGAATTTCTGACGTACTAAAGTGGTCCTACAGCACTGCATGAATTACACACGAGGAATCTTTCAACAGCAGCTTTATAGGATTTTTTCATCTGGCCTTACCTGAAGTCTTTTTATTTTTTCCCGGAGGTGCACAGTTTTTATTTTTATTCAGTCATATAAAAGCAGTGATATTTGGTTTAACGTGACCATTATTACATGATTTTTATAATTAATTGTACAGTAAAACAAAAAAAGCTGATTTCAGATCAGCATCAGCTACCTGCCCACACAACTGAAATGATTCCCTGGTTTTATTTTGCTAATACAGTGAAGATGATCCAGCTTTGATTCTTGTCATATATAACATTCATTATATTTTATAATATTTGCATGCAGTGTGTGTGTGTGTGTGTGTGTGGTCCTGTTCTTTATATACTTATAATACACTTACTGTAGTAATTACCCTGACTGTGTAATAACTCTTAACCTAACCTTAAACCACAATTACTTTATGTAGTCTGTGTGTTCCAAACATCTGAATGCTTCATATTTATACAGATGATGTCATGATACCAACACCACAGAATAAACATTATCTCGTTAACCTACTTGCTAAGTTTCATGGCAGTTGAAAAATATACAAGTAAAGGAAGATTCATGAGGAAATGAAGGAAAATAAGAACTGACACTTAGGCTGATACTATGTGCTTTATAGAACTTTTGACTAAACTGTGTGTTCTTACTGCTCAGACTGTATATGTGCATTTAAAAACCCCACTTAAATTACAGGTGTGTAAACACGGGGGGTGTTTTTATATAAGCAGAGCACTCTGGCAATCACCCTGCAATGCCCCAGCAAACTTCTTACTGTTTTAACAATTCTGACTGGTTATACATGCCTTTGAATCTAGGCATGTGAATATTATGTTTTAATTAGTTTTCATTGCCTTCCAGCATTTTAATTAACTGTAAAGGATTTTATTCCAATTAAACTGCTCTTCATGTATAAAAGTCTTTTAATTGTAAACCGCAGACCTTTGACATTAACGGAATAATACACAGAAAGAAACAATCATTTTATGTCCCTTTCTGGTCATTATGCAGATGTCAGTGTTACTAGGCAACATGAGCAGCATTAGAAGAAGTGTAATTACTTCACCTCAGTGAATGTGAATCATGATACAGTGACTATGAGAGATGAGAAACACCTGATAACCAAGAATATTAAAGTGTGTGAACTGATGGCTAGCCATTGCAACCTATTGGTTAAATCTAGGTTGGTAACCAACAGGTTGTAGGTTCAAACCCTACAAGTGTGAGTGCATGAGCTGTCATTATTGTGTCATCAGCAAGATTTCAGAGTCTTTGTAATGTGTGTTCCAGAAGCTGCTAAAATTAACCAACATCCCAGTACAACACAACAGCTTCTGTCTCGTGGCCCGGTGAGTGTTTCCCAGCTGATCTCAGTCTGATTAATGGCATACATTGAGAGGCATGTTACAGCCCTCATGAAGATCTCCGTTCCACACTGGACCAGCCTGTAGTCGTTCTTATACTTTGAATTTTGCAAATGTATTAGTGTATTGCTGTAGTAAATTATTGAACAGGGGCCACTATTATTGTTTCATTTTTATTCTCATAAAACTTGACTGTTTATCTGCCTAAACCAGTGGCATCTTCCCACACAGTGTAGGAGCTGATGAGAATGAAGGCTGTGTGATGTGTGTGGGAGGGGTGAGCTGTCAGAGTTTCATGGCACATGATAAACAGGTGAAAGCTTCTATTATACCTGCATGGAAAGAAGGACCCAAGCCACATCTGAGCTGTGAAACATTGGACAGATTGTGAGCAGAGGTTCATTTGGGCTGGTAAACCAAACGGCTGCAGTAGCTACATGCTAACAGCCACCCAGAAAACACGTGCATTGTGTTTGCTTCTACAAGCACTGCTTACTTTTTCCTCTGAGAAAATGGTTGGAAGATGTGCTTGGAAATGTTTTATGTGTTGTTTTAATGTCTGATATTATTATATCTTTTAAATGTTATCTCTTTTGTTACATGTTATGGTTTCAAATGTTTAATTCTTCTTTTATTATAATGAAGAGATTAACAATAAACTACTTGACAAATAATTTGTACATTTTACAGGAGTAACTTACAATTACTTGCACACATTGCAATGTTACACATATTCTTGTGTTTTGTCATTGTTTGTTCTGAGTCTTGGGTTTGGGTTTATTTCATGAAGACTTTGGGGGTCAGAGGTTATAAGTGTTCCTGTAGCTCAACTAGAGTATTGCGTCAGCAGTGAAAAGGCTGTGGGTTTGATTCCCAGCGAACACAAGTACTGATCAAAATACAGCTTGAATGCACCATAAGACACAAAAAAACATCTGTCTAATGCTCACATGTAAATGCTGATTTTGGGGGGCTGTCTTTCCCCTCATGGTCATTGGGAGCTTTTTTAACGTCAGGCTGTAAAGCTCATGCTGAGCTTTTTTAACATCATGCTGTATCTTCTCATGCGTACGTCATGCTGTGTCATGCTGTATCTTCTCATGCGT
>JAZGTK010006103.1:0-12182 GCA_036877625.1 Ambastaia sidthimunki
TATTTTTCTAAAACATTATTTTTATTGCTAGTGTGATTTACAAACAAATACATTTTATGAGATAATTACTAATAAAAATGGATTGTCAAAAACTGGCCAATTAATTAACAGATTGCCATGACAAAAGTAATTATGCAATTCATTCCTAGTTAAGACACACTTTGGTCATTTTAAGCTTTTCAAAGTTGTTCTTATTTACTGACCCGAGATCAGGCCTGTCTGGGTTCGAAGGGTCTCTTTGCTTCATGTCATGTGGGCCTAAACACACTTTTTGAGAAACAGCGTATATAAGCAAGAGTCTGTAATTACTTTTAATAAAGGTAGATGCTGAGGTGGATCTGCCATTATTGAGGCGGAAAAAAGAGGACACACACACACACAAACAGCGTGGGAATGAGGGCACTGATGGTTGTACCCAGGGGACGGGCAGAGGAGTGGGATGGACAAAAACAAGAAAGAACAGAAAAAACATAATAGAAAAATGACAGAAGTACTGAATTCTATATTTGTATACACAGATGATAAAGGCAAATGAATTTGATCATCTATGAATATACTGTTCACATTTCTGTCAGGGTGCGGTACCCATGAGTACACATGACGTTTTACAACTGAGACTGACAGTTGCTCAACAATTGTACCTCTGACATATAGAGTCACGAGTTGATTGTTTAAATTCAGAAAATGTGAGCAGTGCTGTACTCCTGCAGAATCTGAAAGTGCAAGGGATTATGGGTAAAATAAACCCCAAAAGTAAGTATAGATCCACACTTCAAAAAATCTACTAAAACACTATACCATCTGACACAAACTATGATTTGGGACACACTAATTCTAATCTCACATACTATTTAGAACACAGTATGCAAATTGGGACGCAGTCACCGATGACACATAATGTCCACTGTGGAGACCTTTGATTAAAAGCTATATTTCAGAAAATACATGTCTAATTCACTGTCAGTATCTGCAAAACTAGAAAAAAGTCAAACCCACATTAAGAAGTGACGCTGTTTACATTCTACTTTGACCTTCGGCTTTTCAAAGGGATACAGTCCAAAACAAAAAGTATTTTTTCTCTCCTCAGCATAAAAGTGCTGACAAAACAGACAAATTGGGCCATAACATTACCCCACAGCCTTTCTCATTTCCTCTACATTACATTTAAAAACATTAATATAATCTCTTGTCATAATTTCTGGGGCAATTAAAGGTAGAAGCGGCCAGATTTACTATATACCAGCATGGTTTAAAGTCTAATGGCAGTGAGTTTAATTGTTGTATTGTGTTCTCGGGCATTAATAGGTGCTGGGGTCCAAGCGGCCACTAGACACAGGTGTTAATTAGCCAGTGCAGCAGTGGCAGCTTGCAGTTTTATATTACATTGAGGTAAAATTACAGCACGCTATTCTCCTATCAAACAGAAACAAGCCGTTAATTAACTCCCTGCTGTAGTAATCGCTTCTTTTTATTTATTTATTTGCTTAGATTATTTGTGCAAGCCTCACATTTTGGTCCTAGTTGCGTGTTATGGAGGCACTACGGCTGCATGGGAATTCGCATACTTCTACTACACAATAAAAACATGGTGATGGGAATAGTGATGTAGAAAGGCAGTACAGCTGTAGTATACTGTACTGCCGTGCCATAAAACTGATGTCAAGTGTTGCATATTATGCTTTAAAGTTCAAAAATCAACTTTAAACTTGACTGTCACAGATTACTGAACAATTTGTATGATGTGTCCTTTACGTGTGCTAATCTGGAACAAAAACCAACACATGATGGATAGAAATAGTGTTTGTATCTTGATAGACTAAGCTGTACAGCACAAGGTCGAAGGTATATGACATTTAGAAAATAATATTATCATCATATCTCATTATAAACATTAGATATTCTATGCTCATTACAATTGCCTCTCAGTAAAGCTATCTGCAACACTTTTCAAGTAGAGATAAAAGCTGAGTTAAACCCCTGATGTAAGTTAGGTGAAAGGGACTTGAGGTTTGAACTTATCGCAAAGGATTGTGGGTAATTCAATGTGCATACCTCTGGCATACTACTTTTCTGGGATGCACTACTTAGAATTTCACACGCCGTTTAGAAATGTACGTGAACTAGGACACAGCGTATAACTTTCTGTTTGTTGTTATGAGAGAGGGGTGGTCATCTGATATGACTTTGAGTGAATGAATGACCGCTCTGTTTTACTAGACTTGCCTAGAGGTGATGTTTTATGCTGATCTGATATCAGTTTTGCAGTGTTTCATATAACTATTAAAAGGATTACTAGGATCCTTTTAATGTCTAGGATGGTCTAGAAACTCTAGTCCAAACCATTTCTCAAACTCTGAAATCTAATTGGTTGATAAGGATGTCATTCAAGTATCAAGAAGGATGTCCTAAGTCATGAAACCACTGTAAAAGCAGTAATGCAGTGTGGTGCAATAATGTAAATACGGGCCAACTCCCAATAAAATACACTTTCATATGAACTAAATAATGTACAAACTAGAACATACTTTATTCCTTTTTAAAACTATGTTGACCTTTAACTCTGCAGGCTCTAGAAAAACTATAGTAACGGACACAAAGTCTTTCCATTATATTGTGTTATATTGTGTTTCATACCCTAGAGTGTGTGTCAAGTGTGTGGAGTGGGCAGTGCCGACTGCAGCAGGATTGTGAAGCACTGAGGATGAGATCTGGGATTGGCCCGTGGGCGTCCTGATCTGTACGTGTCATCAACAGGCGCCCTGGAGGAATGAGGGGTGGTGGGCGGTAAAGGCAGCGAGGATTAATAACCTCTCATCCTGCACCCAGACTCTCCATGAAACAAATCATGTGCACACAGTAATTCAGATACATCTCAGAACTGAATTCAGATTGTATGTTTGTATGCACACAATGATTCTAATGTAGAAACATAATCAGGACTCAATTCAGATTGTGTGTTTATGTGTGCACAATGATTTTGATGCAGAAACATCTCAGAACCAAATTCATAATTCAGACAGTGTGCTTGTGTCTGCACACAATGATTCTGATGCAGAAATGTTCAGAACTGACATGGTTTCAGGTTGTGTTTGTGTGCACACGTTTACCCACCACTATCTATTTGCATGTGTACCAGTGCGGTATATTAATTTCTGCCCTTAATGTTCTCTCACACACACCCACAATCACACACCTATATACACACAAGCTGCAATCAGCAGTGATTTCGAGGCATCCCTTTAACCCCAGGAACTCGTTAATGTTTCATGGAAAGAGCCACTAGAGTCTTCACTGGCCGACACAGAATCTCACGACTTAGCAGAAATAAATGGGCCAAGTGTTCAAAGAGTAACAAGGCACTGCTCACTGGGCAGAAAGTAAGTGGAGAGCACTTTTTCTATCCCCTCATTCTCACACACTCTCTTTCATTCTGTCCTGAGCACAGATATATCTCCACTTTTTTCTTTCTATCATCCTTTATCATTTGTCCATCTGTCCAATACAAATTTTCATAATATGTTTGATGCATGGTTTTCCCAATTAAAGGAACAGATTGTTTTAGACCGTCACCTGAAAATCTTTTTCAAATGACTGTATTTTTTAAGTCGCCTGAAGCGATGCAATATTTTTCGCTGAGGAAAAGACTGATTTCAGTTGCTGTTTCCTAAACATTTCCTCGCACATCATAGTTTTCAAATTTCATTTCATTTATATCAACCAATACATATATAGTGAGTAATAATGTCAGATCAGAACTGTCAGAACCTGATCATGTCCATTGTTTGGTTATTGTGTTTTGATTAAAAACTGTTTTATGAATAACATGCACTGATAGACTGTGTACATTAATTCATTAGTAAATGAATCCAATTTAGATTTTATTAACAGTACAATTTATACCTTAGCATGCAGCCGCTAAACGAACCAGGTTTAGCACTTTGTTAATCAAGTTCTCAGAAGTTATTAAAGTTGTCAATGTACAATATAAGTTATTACATTTGACACATGACATATTAATTATCACAGGGAACAAATGCAACAATTTGCATATATAGCTGCAGATAAACTTTTTATTGACTTTACATTCACTGTTGTGTGATCTTAGCAGAGCATTTGATAAGGATACAATAAAACTACCCAGAAAACAAAATCATTTCAAGGGTCACATTTTACACCTGACAACACAAACTATTTCTGAGAAACAGCACTTCTCATATTAATATTAATAATGATGATCAAAGTTCACAAAACCTCCGACTCCTGTTCAAACAATCTGGTTTAGTGCGCGTGGAGGAGTGATAATGTAAACCATGATCATGTCTATTAGCTTAAAAAAATGATACATTCATTTATTACTTTCACTCCCAACTGTGAATGAATTACACAATGAAGAACATGTTGCTATAATAAAAACATAGTCTAAAAATACTTCCAGGAGAAACAGCCCCACAAGCGTCCCGAGTACTGCGGTGGACACCGTAAAACATTGTGTAATTGAATAGAAAAAACAGATTGAAACTGATTTGAGGTAAAACCCTTGAGCATTGTACCTGAAACAAACATCTACAGACCCACCACTACAGAAGCGTGTCTTTCTCCTCCCTGTTACTAATGTGTGTGTGCACACTTCAAACAGTTGTGGATCTAGATTAGTTAAGAGGCAGCCAAAGACATCAAAGAAAAAAACTCAAAAAAGAGAAAATAAAACAGAGCTAAGATGGACTGACCAGATTTTTACATTTTTAAAGAAAATGTAACTGGTGCTCACTCATGCAAAAGTCATAGCCATGATGTTCTTGGACCTCCCTTTGTGTTTGCCTAGAAACGAATGGATGTGGGTATATAGTGTCTTTTTATGCATTTTATAGTTTGTTGGGCAGAAGTCACTTCATTAAAAAAAAGTTTGTAACTTTTCTCACCAAGCCTCATTATTTTAGCTATCATTCAGATATCATTCTGTAGCATAAACAGAACACGTGCACCAAAATTTAAGTCTAAATATCACTAATAAATGCAGTTCTTTATTGTAAGTTACGTCTTCATTAACGTCACAGCTTAGTAGTAGATAAAGGAAAATAATGATGGAAAAAGCTTTAAGTTTAGTTTAATGAAAAACGTTGCTTTCAACTTCAACAGAACAAGGTGATCCAAACAAAAATGCTGACCACACAAAAAAAAACTCAACACATACATCTTTTAACAACAGTGAAGTGCTTGTTCTCGTAACATCTCTGGCGTTAATGGCCTCGTCTCGTTAACATTGTTAATTGCAGAGACGCAGAGGTATGACCTCCCTCACATTTCAAAGAAAGACTGAAGCTGGGCCATTAAAGCAAGACCACCCAATTCTCTCCTCAGACCCCCGGGCATTTATTTTCAGCAAGACAGCAAACCAAGAGAGCCCAGACTTTAACAAACAAAGATCTACCTTGAGTAGCATGTGTTATGTATTCAACAAACCCCTAACCTCTAACTTGTCCCATGGTGAAAATGAGTTGTTTACCTCTCTCTCTCTCTTCTCTCTCTCTCTCTCTCTCTGGTCAAGACTTTTTGATGGCCTAATCAAGAAAATGACACTATTTTCTTTATAAATATGTATTAGCGAGGGGAATTACTTTAAGAACTGTGAATATCATTTTGATGTGTTTGCCTTTTGTTGAGCATCTATTTTACTTCATGGAAATGCATGAGGCTGCATTGATTATAATCAATAACTTCCTTACAGAACAAAGATAAGAAAAACTGTGTTCCTGGAGTTTTTTGTTTCTGCCTATGATTATAACATATCTAGCACAGTCTCTGAATGTATATATTGCAATACAGAATACATAGAATGATAGAATCTATTACATTTTATTTAGACTTAGAATTATATTGTATTCTGTACAATAAATAATAATGTTGCACAACACACACTGAGCCATTACTGGTGGTACATGCCATATAAAACATCTACATTATGTATCAAATTTTAAGGTATAGGAAAGAAAAATCACAAATAACAAAAGAGATCTATGTTCTATACATCTCAAAAATGATTTTTGAGATTAAACTATTAATCTCAACTTTGTCAGTTTCAGAACAAATGTTCAAATGACAACGTATCAGATAAAAACACCTGGGACAAGGTTGATATTAAAATGAAACAACTTCGAATTAAGTCTCCAAAAGTATGAACCAGAAATCTGATCAATCAATCAACTTTCAAGCAATATAAATTTGCTATGTGTTTGTGCAGTCTTGTAGTCTTCTCCTCATTGACTAAAGTACAGACAGAGAACAGAGAGGTAGAGAAGAGAAAGTGAGGGGCTACAGGCCTGTCCAAATGAGTATAATTTGATTGATGAGATCCCTTCCCCCCTTGTGAAAAACCTCACTTCCGTCATGAGCCGGTCTTGGAGCAGCCCCTCCCACTGAAGGCAAGGTGCATCCAACAGCCGAAACAATAGTGACAGGCGGGCCGGTCGGGGGTTTGCTCGTAGGATTAGCTCCAATAGCCATAATAAATGAAACAAGAGGACCCAAATGAAAACAGTTGGGCGCTGACTGGCGGTGGGGCTGATGGGAAGTGGCAGCTCTGCCTGCCCCCGGGTGCCGAATTAGTTTTGCCACTCGATAATTTGACTGATCCACTCCAGTGGCCAGAGAACGTGAGAAAAAAAAGAGTGAGAATAGAATGAGGGATAAATAAAAAGGTGAAAGAAAAATGTAAAGTTTATGCTTTAGTTTGCTGCACCTGTTAAGCTGACCTTACTCATCTGCGAACATCTAATGTCACTGGAACTTAAAAGTTCTATATTATCTGGGAAAAGCTATGTATTAGCATTCCCATTCATCCCAAAGGCAGTAGCTTGATGGGCATAATTACACACTTTATACCTGATTTGAATGCTGATTTTTGGGCCAATCACTGAGCTGAAAATTCCATGTGACCAATCATTCTAAAGGCCTAAGACTTGACAATACTGATTGTCTGATCTGCTAAAGAGCCCCATCCAATAAACATTTGGACAATGATGACTTGTTCTGCTGTGACACAATGACACATTTGTGCATTATAAAGCTGGTGTTTATCAGCAAATTGGTATGTAACACGCTATAGCAGATCTTTAACAGCTGTTTTAAAGCACAGAGGCTCAATTTCCAAACACTGAAGAAGACGCGACACATGCAGTGCATTCTGGGAAATTCTAGAGAGTGAATGACTGTGCACTGTAATGACTTTTACAATGGTGCAGCCCTACACAGGCAGCGTACAGTACTTACTACTGAGGTGAGGAACATACCGAGACAGACCCTAGATGTGGGCAGAGGTCAAGTAAATAACCTTCCCCCAGGAGCTGATACACATACACAAGTACACACAGGTTCCGGATACTGACTGCAGTTTTGGACAGCAGCCCACTAAGGGATTTTAAGTGTATTTGTCAGAGGACAACCAAACAGCAAAAACAAGAGAACAACAAAACGTCTACAGCAAAGCTTATGTCAGAGCTCTCCTTTACTTCTGATTTATGAGATGGTTGTTTCTTATGTTTTGTGAGATATTTTTCTATACACTATGTTGTAAAAGCCAAAAAAGACAAGCAAGAAGATCATATTATCTTACGATAAAAGCTGAAGAGTCTATGTGCAAGAGAGCAGAGAGGTGGGTGCCGCATTTGAAGGCTAACCTTTGTGTAACCTTTCTGAACGCTGAAAGCGTGTTTCACCACTGACTTATTAATCTGGACAAGGTCACCCTTTTGTTCATTTTAATACCAGATTAACAGAGTCAGATCTTGAACTTTGATGATGAGTTTAAAAAAGTGCAGATGAGAGCAAAGTCGAGGACCGCGTGTAAAAATTAGCGTGACTTTATCGATGAGCTATCGACATCCTCTCCTTTTTTTTAATGGAGGTAGGAGGTGTCAGAGCGGCCGATACCTGGCTAACTAGCAGCGTAAGCATTAAAATAGAAATTTGCATACTGCACTGTCAAAATTAATAAAGCTCGCTGTGGGATGCTGAGAGTCTTTGTTTTTTTTCAAGTGTGTATCTATTATAATTCTGTATTAGGTGTTGAGAGTGTGTGTGTGTGTGTGTGTGTGTGTGGTGATGCCCTTCACATGGAGAACAGGAACTATTTCTGGTAAGCACAAGCTCATTTAGCTGCAGGTGGCCTGATGAGTAATTAACATGGACATGTTATTCATACAACGTCTTGATGTTTCATTCTCTGCTTAATAACATTTTATTACTACACAAAGTCATACAGCACAACTAATTAAAAAACTGTGTATATATGTATTCAATGTTTGTATCACTCGGCTTGTCAGTGTTTGCTACACACAATTTCAATCCTAGTGTCCACAACAGTGCATCTAAACTATTTATGTGGATGAAGATAAAGAAAGAGCACAGCTGGTTCATCTTGTTCATCACCTGTATACAACAATTGTGTTGCTCAGAAGTTTTCAGTTATTTCTTGTTAAAGTCTCAGATTTTTCTTTAAAAATTTCTTATAAGAAATAAAAACTATTTTAAAATGTGATAAGTGTGGACACAGTAAGAGTCTTTTCATGTGAAATCAAGCCAGACAAACAGACAGCCAGATAAACGGATATGTACAAAGTCATCAGGTTTTGCTGTTGACAATTTACAGTCTCTGTTCAGAGAGGTATAAATACTTTTACCATATTACAGTTCATCCTACGGTACTTGACTGAAACGTGGCTTCCAAAGGCATCATTTATTTGGGATTAACAAATGTGTATTATTCCGCAGAACTAATCCAACTTTTGTAGTCTCTGACACATGCGGATTGACTAGCGCTAGCGTAAGAGGTTTTGACTGATGTGTAGGATTGATCTTAAGGTGGGTCTTAACGTGTCGCTGGCGGCGCTGGAACACTAATACAACACACATGCGCTCATGCGTTTGTTCTGAACGTGAGTCATTGGCTCCAAACTGTCAATCAAGTCCCCTTTGCTAATTAAGCGGCTAATTATACAGCTAACGCAACTGAGCGCCGCAGTGATAAGGAGGCCAGCGGCTGACAAACAGACAGATGAGTATCATATCGCTCAAACTCTGTAGGTGGACGCCTCAGTCTGTTAACTCTTTAATAAAACCTCTTACTATGAGAAACTTTGAAGAGCGTGAAGTCTACTGATGCTTAAACAGCTTATTCTGCTGTTAGAAAATTGCACCATTGTAAATGTAGTTTCTGCCAAAATAACACTGTTGCAATAGTTTTTGTCTTTAAAGTGTTTATGGGATTTTCTTTACACATCTTTGTTTAATTATTCAGATGCATTCATTTGTAAATTGTTTTACACAATAATTAGCTTTTATATATATGAATTACTTGTATACATGCTTCTATACACAATCACTTTAAATATTAAATATTACAAATGACATATTTTGTTGAATGGAAACCACAGTTACATTGATGACATCACATTGATTGGTGGAGCCACCAATGGTTACAGTGGTTCACAACACAGACCACAAGAGTATGGAAAGTATATATTAAACCTGCGATTAATTTACAGAATGGTTATTGATGATTTTGCTTGTGGTTACTATGGTTTCACTACATATAATCACAGTTGGTTACTGTAGTAAAGTCATAGTTTGTTTTACAGGACTGTGGTTACTGGTTTGACTCATGATTTACTGCTGCAGTAAAACCATGGTTATATTTTACTGAAGTAACCAGTAATGTAACTATGCTGTATCAGCAGTAACTGTGGTTCCCATGGTCAATGTTTGTAATTGGACCATCTGAACATGATGCCAACAATCAGCAATTATTTTTCTATAAATTATTTTCTATGTGCTTTGTGCGGTAAAATCATTTGTCAATTCAATCAAATAATTCATTCAATCAATCATGACTGAATCAATATCAATATTAAAGACATTAATTCAGATCAATTAAATTAGACCCTTAAGATATCAATGCACATGTCCACTTTGTAATTCTAACTAACTAGTGAGTCATAGAGTTACGTTTCTTTTAATTCTTTTCATCTGTCAGGACAGTTTTGTCACACAGTTACAGACACTAAAACATTGTGAACACAAATTCACATTCAGGAAATGTCTCATACGAGTAAAACAGAGAATACGGAGCCTTTTTCACCTGTGGGTGAAATGTGTTTATTGATAACAGAGAATTGACTGTTTTAAAAGAGAAGAAAACATCACAAAAGCATCTTGTGCTTTACCATCCGCTCCCTTCAGATGAACAGATCAATGCAAAGGGTGAATACTGCAAACCCAGCGAAGATCAACCAGCCCTCTCTCTATCAGAAGAGCTATGGAAATAAGCACTAAAAGATCTCTCCCTCTCTCTCTTGCACGCCCGCTACCTCTCTGCGTCCCCGAGCCTGTGCGTGCTCTTGTAATTATGATGTCTTTGTTTTTTTTCCACAGGCTCTGCCTGCAATAATGAAGAGCTATTGAGACGTCTTCTGCCAGTGTGTTTGAAGACAGGCAGATCACTCTCTGAACCAAAAAAAGCTTAGCCTTCATTAAATAGGGATTGAAGGCCACCCACCTATGCACCTGGGGGCTGACGGGGGGCTGTTTGTGTGTGTGTGTTTTACAAGAGGACTATGCATTTCAGAAACTAGGCATAAGCAGGACAAGTGAAAGTGTGGCGCAATGAAAAATAAAACATCAATCCATAATCACAGTTAAACTCTGAAACTTTGTCAAAAACACAAGGCCATAGATTTCTTAAAGGGAAAGTGCATAATTTCTGGGGTACCAAAGGGAATTGCTTAAATAATGTATTTTTTAAATAATATAAATAATATATTTTCAAACAAGTTTGCTGAACACAGCCTGCCATTGGTCAGCAAACAGAAAGTAGCGTCCCAGAATTTACACCATTGGTTAAACCAATATTGCTGTGTCAGGCTGGCCAGGATACTTAAACAGAAAAATGTTCTGATTTTGTCAGTTTTTTTAAAAAATCAGCCTACAAATGGTTTATAGTTGTTTTTACATATTAACCTGTAATAAAAGAAAGTATTTCACCACTAAAAAAAGACACATCTACTTTCTTTTACCTAAACTAAGACCGTTTAAAAATTATGACAGAATTACATTTTTACATTGAAAGCAACATGATCTCATTTCAAATATTACATTAAACAGTGTCTTTCAAGACTGTACAGGCGTTACCTTTTACAAAAAACGTGTGCAAAAAAAGAACAAAAAACGTGCTAATGGCGTTGCTGATGTGCTCCCACATGTTAAGGCTGTGAGAAGTTACTAACACTGAGAAAAACTGTTTGCAAATTACTAGCTTAATTTGTGTTCAACTGTGGATTTTTTTCAGCTGACTTGTCAATTGACTGCCATATGTTAAAACCACACGACTGCGCTGCTACTTCAAGACGCATTTGTTAACATGCGACTCCTCGCAGCATTTCACAATCCGTATTGACAATCTGCGTTGAGATACAACTTAACAAAAAGATGAAAATATTTTGGTGTTGTAGTTCAGATTCCTCTATGAATTGTTCATGTAAAAGAGTAAGTTCAGACGAATGTAAACGCTTGCTGGTTTTCACTGATATCTATATTCTTGGCAGCACAAAGCTCTCGTCTCATGCAGTTTGAAAGGCTTAACGTTCATTAGGATGCAAGAGATGTGCTGCACTGGCCCATATGTCGCTAAACAGATCTCCATGTTTTATTTATCCTAGCTCTTTCATACACACACACACACACACACACACACTTAACCCCTCCAGCCTGTGAGTGCTAAGCAAGTGACCAGTTCTATAACAGAGATCAAGAAGATGTCAAGCAGAAATGGATCATGATGCTCAACCTGTTGCCCAACAACTAACATTCGATTAGTATTAGTAAATTTAGGATTAGTTTTTATAAGCTATACAATTTTATTTGAGTGACAGGAATGGTGTGTTTTAGAGGTGTTGAACAAATAAGTAAACTGATAAAATGACACTGTTGGGTTCCACCTGCAGTAGCCTTTATTTAATCTTCTTGCTACACTCTTCTATCAAGGTCAAGCACCCAAAACAGCTGATTTAACAGCTTCCTTATGAACAAGTAGCCAACTAGCCGTTCAGGCAACACGCCAGCTAGTCGACTTTGAAAATGTGTAGTTTTCCACATCCCCAGCATCAAGAAACTCCTCAACTGAAATCAAACGA
>JAZGTK010006104.1:0-21325 GCA_036877625.1 Ambastaia sidthimunki
TAGTCATACGCTAGCTGTAAGTTTAATGAAAAATAATGCCTGTTTGTGAATGAAATACTTTACAAACAAACACAGTTTGTCTGATCTGATTGTGGAAGCTGATGGATGTATATACAGTTTATATAGTTTTATAGTGGAGTGTGACGTGTGACGTGGAGCTCAGTAAAGAGAGACACACAATGAGTGTGTTGAGTGTGTCTGTAGTGTGTTGAGACAAATTGCTGCATACTCTTAACCACAACTAACTTCTGTAGACCAAGAGAGCGTGTAAACTGATATTAAATGTCTGCATTACGTCCATCACTCTCACCTTGAGCTCTGATCAACCTCAGACTTCAATCTCATTACTGATATAAAGAGTTTTTGACCGTGACTATGAGCTTTTAAAAGCACCACTGCGTTTACACTGCACTGCTTTTCAATGGCCTTCTGGTAACAAATTACAGACAGCAGAGACTTTTTAAAAGTTGTCCAATCAGTTCCTCCTCATAAGCGTTCGTTCCACCAACCTGGTACAACCCAAAATCAACCAATCAGATTACAGCATGGCAGAGTTGTGCGTTCACTCTACATCTGTGGGTATCTGAGGAAGGGACGCCTTCATCTCTGTTGTCTAGATTATGGTAAAACATGTTTGTTGACGTGAGGAAGTGTGGCGACCAGTCAACACTTTTGTCACTGAACACAAGAGCTCTTCAGCTGCGAGAGAGCAGCTGTGCTGAGAAACTGACGAGAACTCGCAGGTTCCTCCGCATTACGTTTACGCTGAAGAATCTCAGCTTGCTTTTGTTGCCAGGCAACTGCATTATCATAGCAGTTGTTCCAGGAAAACCATTTCGCTCGAACGTTAGCACCAACCAACTACATCTTTAATTCAATTCTGCTGTATTTCTATAGCGCGTTTCCAAGCAGGCGTCGTTTCAAAGCAGATTTACAAAAAACAGAAAACATTTTAGTGCAAAAAAATAAATATTTGTAAACTACAGGAATAAACAACTTCTTAAGGTGCTAGCAGAGAGTTTTAGTCTAAATCTGTCTCAGTTAACTGGCAGTTAACTCAGTTCTCCTCTGTCTACACCGTGCGAACATACTGTCACTGCTGGTTATATAAGTTATATTTAACTGGCACAGCACACATAATTAAACACTGTACTGTATAACACTGAAGATGCAAATGAGTTTCACTGTTATGTCACTACAAACATTTTGGGCACAAAGGCACTCACACACAATCAGTATGTGCCTGTAAACTCAGAGTGCAGGACAATTACTGTAGCCTGTTGGGACCTGTTCTGCTTTATTCTGTTAGAATACACACACACACACTCTCGTGCAAACACACATACGCTCTCATGCACACACACCCACACACTCTTGCACGCACACACACACATCCACACTCTCGTGTAAACACACATACATTCTCATACACCCATACCCATACACCCATACCCATACACACACACACACACACACACACACACACTCTCGTGCAAACACACATACGCTCTCATGCACACACACCCACACACTCTTGCGCGCACACGCACACATACACACTCTTGTGTAAACACACATACATTCTCGTACACCCATACACTCTCACACACACACACACACTTCCGCGTATACACACACACACTCTCGCACGCGCACACACACTTTTTCGCACACACTTTTTCGCACACACACTCTTACGCACACACTTTTTCATCACACATCCAGAAGATTCAGACAGTCTGTAGAGTGGAGCTCATGACACAGCGAAGCTCTTCAGCCCTTCAGTAGACTCAGAGGAAGTTCACCACTTCAGGTCAATGTTTCATTTTACACTTTGTGACCAGACAGAAGATCCTGCCAAAACACATTTGTTCATTTTCAAGAGTCAACTTTAGACAAAAACAGGCACTGCATGTTTAGATCTGGACAAAAACCTAGTCAGTCAAAGTGACATATACCCATAAATACATCACAACATATACAAATATATACATAAAAATATTTTTATTTGCTCTTTAAGTCAATGCAGAAACAGAGCAGCTTTATTTTTTACAGCGAAACAGAAACTCTGCAAAGAGCAATTTTCTCACACCGCAAGAGCCAGACGAGTCTCAATTTTCACCTCATCCTGGAGCGTAACCATAGTGACCACAACCCAGCCACATAACCTTGACAGTGAATAATGAAGCAGTGATGTCATAACTGCGGCCCAGCTGCTTAATGACATCACTTCCATCAGACAGCTGAATGATCAGATCACTGCAGAAGCACCTGCTGCATGACACATAACCAACAGAGAGCGTCCAGAAAACACTATGAACTGGTGAGCAGTTTATATCACAGTAACAGCAAACATCAGGCTTACAAAATAGTTGATCTATTTAATGAACATTCAATGAACACTCAAGTGAATGTAAATACCTAAATACAAGTGAAAGTTACTATATTTTATTTAAATATTTTTCTTTTCATTTAGAATTTAGTCAGGGTAGGCAATCTTTTCCATTTTTTGTTACTCCGTTTGAAAGTCTCTTCACATCTTAACAGTAATCACTAAGTGATTTGCATATATTACATATTTATGTATCTTCTGTCGAATGCGCAGGGCCGTAAAAGGTTCGTCCAATCATTGCATTCGGTCCGCATGCACACAAAATCAGTATTTTACCACAGCTTCTACATGCGTTTAATGACACAATTTTAAAGATGTTTTCTCTCTTGTAAAACTGCTGTGAATCTCTGTTGACACATGTGTGCTCCTGTAGCCTGTATCACTCATGTCTGTTCCCATGACAGGTGCCCAGAACCCAATTACTGCATCACATTACAAGAGCGACACTGTTTCTGCCAACACACCCTGTCAACAGAAGAGCTGACCAATCACGTGAGTCCATTTCGTCCTGTTAGATGTTTCAGACAGTAATCAGCGTGTTCCTGTGAATCAGCAGCAACAGAAACGGCCTTTAATTTGCGTCTGTCTCCGTTATCATCTGAAGACGCTTCTGTCTCAAACCTCAGAACAAAAGCTTAGACTAAACATTCGTTTGTAAGAGGAACGTCATTCGTTAGTTTAAACAGAAGAGCTCCATGTGTCCTCTGATGTTCCCTTCTGCTCCCGCTAGTTAAACAAATAGCTAAAATATAAAATAATAAATGCTATTATAGCTAAAGCGCTAATTTCTACACCGTTAGCAACAGCAAACACAAGTGCAGAAAAAATGACTGAAGTTTCATCTCAGACTTTTAGTTGCTCCGTCCCAAACTCAGGTCACGTGTTCACTTAGAAGTCAACATGCTAGTTAATCTGCAACGGCTCAAACAAACAGAGCAATGTTTTTTACTGTTGGCTCTGCGTATAAAACTAGCATAAGAAAGAGCATTTTAACATTTAAAACAATAACACATCAACTCGAAACAGAATCCCATGTGCTTATAAAAAACATGCAAACACGCTTTGGCCTGCAGCTGATGCAGTTTACATAAACAGTAGCTGAGTAAGTGTGAGGTACTGAAGAAAACAGCATGGGCAGTCAGCACATATGAATGCACATTTAATGGCTGCTGTGTCCTGTGCGGGCTGCAGACTGGCCACCTGTCCACAGAGCTGCAGTAACTCAGCATGTCTGCATGCGTCTGCCAGAGACCCACTGACACCAGACATCATCAGAGTCTGATGTCTGTTTCACTCCTCCACCGGACACAGCACACGTTCATACTGACACCCAAATAAACAGGTTATCAACAAGTGATATATTACAATACGCTTTTATTCAGAATGGCATAAATAGATTATTATAAATAAATCGTCTACTAAAATATTTAATAGACAAACAGAGCTTTCCACTCACTTGGTCTGACTGAATCTACATCATTTGAGCAGTTTATAATGACATCCATGTTTTCTGTACCTGTACTGTTATCGAACACAGAAACATACTAATAATAATGACTGAGGTGCTCAAAGACAAACGTTCCCAGCTCACAAATATGTGGCAAATGACAGCAAACCTATAAATGGTAAATCAGTGTCTTAAAAAAGACAACTTTTAAATTAATTTGTTATTGTTTATTTTAAAATAATTTTTTTTATAAAAAATGTGTTAATAGCATCATAGATTTTGCTGTGATGTGGAAATTGGGTGTATTGAGAATCGTATAATGTCATTTGTATTAGCCTGAAGGTTCATGAACTCTGACCTCATTTGTGTTCTGAAGTTATTGAGTGATGTCAGAGGTCTTCACAGCAGCTGCAGCTGGTAAACTCACGTGTCCTCAGCGGACAGCTTTAGTGTTCAGTGGTTACACCTTAACATTTGAGATCAGCCAATACAAAGACCTTTCCAAACCCCAACCACAAGTCAACCTGATACATGAGCTCCAGCCAACAGAAGACCGGAAAACACTGCCCCTCAAACAAGGTTTTTCTACTTAGATGTTAACATGTCAACATCACCAATTAGTCTCAGTCACTTCTGAGTGATTGAACTAGGTTTAGCAGAAACTTTAGTATCTCGTGATAACCAAAGAACAGCATAGCTTTTCCAAACAAACTTCCGGTTTAAAGTTATAGATAATACAGAATGTAAAGTTTAAAACAGCTACAATAACAATACTACACCAGGCACTTTCTGGAAACTTCCTGTTGTAAAGCCAACAGCTGGAAAAATGTGTAACCATCAAACAGGACCTGACAAATGTTTCTTAAATAACATAACCACAAAAATAATCTATATCTGCAATTGCCAAATACACGTATCACGTATCCATTCAGAAGAAACAAATGAACTTTCCATAAACCCATGTTTAGCAAACTCTCACTGCAGGTCTGGCACTGAGACTGGACAGACCTGAGTGTGGCTGTAGCTCTTGGCTGGGATTTTGACCATGGGCAGGTTTCCTCTCCCCTTCAACAGACTAAACAGTCCACAGGGAAAATTGGATCTCCGGCAGCCACAGGAAATGATTCACATTGGCTCACCGCACAGATAATTGGCAGCAGGAAGAAGCTAACCCTCAAATGTCTGAGAGCACTGCAGAAGAAGACAATACAAGAAGAGCCGACTATGTTTTCTCTCTCTCTCTATTCTCAGGTGAAAATACCGTGATATGACTCAATAACCCACTAGCTGCTTCTAGAATACTGCTCTGGATTTATGCTTCTGTACACAGTAGGACTGGATACACAGGAAAAGAGTGTCTTTTGATATACCTCAGCCCTGACAATATTGAACATATATTTTCATATCTTGTAAACATATATCTTCATATATCTTCTAAAATGGTTTAAAATGATTGTTTTCAATCAGATGAATCATCATTTGAATCAAAGAGCTACTGTTGCCACACAGAAATAAAAATGTTAAAATGATCTAAGTATGTTCTCCACACTTCATGAACAATTTAGATGCATCAATAGATAACATTACAAATAAATGTAATTATACATTAAGATAATGGTATGCATCATAAATAATTATTTTACTGGACATAAAGTTGCCACAATACCAAAATGTTAATATTTTATACAAGTAAAATTAGATCATTCTAGCAACCATTGAAGACCCGCTTTTATTTCAGTAATAAAATAAGAACAAAGAAACAAATTACATGAAACAGAATAAACAACAAACAAACAAAATAAACAAAGATACAAATGACTTTTTTTAGATCTAACAACACTGCCGGGTAAACGTTCATAAACTGAATAAAGTAATCAGTTGTCTAATAAAACACTTTATAATCTAAATTACCTTAAGATATGTTGTTTTTTAAAGTTACTGAAATATTTTTTCTTTTGTTTAATTATTATTAGCAACATTTCAGACAGTAGCAGGTCTATTATGTGACACTTCAAGAGTTTTTCCACAGATTTAATATTTTCCCATAATTTTGTTTCCTGACTATTTATGTTCAAACAACTCAACAGAAGAGAACATCTGACATCACTCTGAAGTGAAGTGTGACTGTTATGTGTGAATCTGAGTTATATATACCTGTGACACAGCCAAAGGTTTTTTTTACATTTATTAACATCTGTCTCCCGGGTTCATTGTTTATTCTTTTATTATCTCTTTCATTATCGAGCACATTCTGCTCATTGTCTCATTCAGTCTGTTTTTTATCTCATTCTTGCTTATCAAAATCTTCAAGCACATGCTTATTGACATCCACACAAATATTTACATACCATATTACACACCACAAAGCAAATTATTAAGCGACATGGACTATACCTACACAACATGTATTATTATGTCACCAGCGCTAATATAAATCAATCACACACTTGTTTAAAACACTGACTTTTGTAAATGTGTCTGGTGTTGAAATAGCATCACCAAAATCTCTTTAGCAGAGTAAAACTAAGCAGATCTCCTGTGAGAAATTCTTTCCTGTTAACAACATTGTTCAGAAACTGCCAGCTACAATCTCTCCAGCTCTAATCTAACACTAATTCTCTCTTTACAACAAAAATACTGAAGCAGTCTTTTCAAAATTTGGTTTCTTTTCTACTGGCTAACCTTACAGACTAACCTAAACTCACCTCGGCAAACTTCATCCACCTGATGAAGACCTACAGCTGAAACCTTCTCAGGGAAACAGTCTGAGTGTTCCCAAGCCAGGAGCTCTGCTGGCTGGAGAAGTAAAACCTTTCCCCTGAAGATCTCATGTTCAAAGGGAGGGATGAAACACAAGTGTGAGTGTGAGACTGAGAATGTTCCAGTCTCTCGACTGCAGCTGAGGGTTCAAGCAAAGCCTTCATCCAAAACATACCTGGGGCCAATTGTATGAACATAGTCTCCAAGTTAAGACAAGACTGTCTTAAGAACTAGTCTGACCAACTAGCAATTAGCTAGGGCTAATCAGTCTTTTCAGTTTTAAATTAGACTGATCTACCTTTTAATATGACAGACTTAAAGGTATGACCAGTCTTTAAAAAAATAGATGACTAATTTGTAGACTAGACTAAGCAGTTAGACTACTGAACATCAATGAATTCCAGCACAGATGGTAGAAATCAGAAGCAAGTAAAGACAGAAGGCAACCACAAAAACCATAATTGTGTGACTCTGGAACAACTTCAAAACCAACTTTATTTGCCAGATCTACTTCCTTAAAATGAGATTACAAGCACTGAGATTTATCTGACACATTATACTGACCAACAGTTAAAAGAATTACAAAACACGCTCTATAGTTCTGGCCGGTAATGCTGAGAAGGTAAATAATTAGCCGTCTGGTGGGCATTTATCCTCCTTGTTTGTTTCTATGGTAATAAATTATTCAGTTTTCTGTTTGTCCGTTTTGTAGATGGACGGTTAGAAGCTCCTCCTTAATTTCCATATTAACAATGAGTTTAACAATGAGGGTTAACCTCTGAACCTCAGAAGAACAACAGCAGTAGCTGGCTGAAAGCTCCTCTGACCCTCAGGAGAAAGACCTTCATCACATCACATTTCTTCTCCTCTGGGAACCTCAGATGTGCATCAGCCACGCAGATATGAAGCATGACAACATCACGACATCTTCAGTGTTGCTTCCTGTCATCGATTCAGTGATAAACAAATGTTCCTGGTTCGAGGAACGAATTGAAAAATAATGGGTGAGATTACCAACACTCAAAGTCCTGATGCTGCAGCCATGTTGTCATGGTTACTGCCCATTAGAAGAGGAGGAGGAAGGGAACTCGTGCAAGCTCTGCTTGTGTTTTAATTTTTTATAAATATTAGACAATATTAGACAATACAATGAACATAATGTCTCCTACATTTTTGTATATTGACACTCAACAGTATTAAAGTGCTCATTTTATGTCTCTTGTAGCAATTCGCAATCTTCTAACATAATAACATCATAACAATTTCTCCTTTAAATCAATGTTTTTAGTCTGATTATATATTTATTTGTAAAGCAGCCAAGTAATACGTCCAATAATGTTCAGATTGTGCTTTCCTGGCTGTTATTTTACAATAATGACCCATTAAGTTGTACATTATTTTGCTTATACCATCATAACATCTTTGGCTAATAAGTTGAACGATGGTGTTTTCCATTAACTGATGGAGAATTGTCCTATTGATAATGACTAGAGGTTCTGAGCACCTGCAGCTTAAGTTGCAGAACCTCCATCATCTCAGAAGACAAATGAGCCCATCAAAAGCTTCTCATAAACAAACAGTGCGTGATGCATATAGATCAGATTTATGGCCTGATCTCACAGCTTCTCTCTGCCTTTCACCACCCGAGCGCTGGTGAATCAGACCGCATTCCCCTCAACGCACAAAATCCACAGACAAACTACATCTGACATCACTGGAAACAAAGGATATTAAATTAGGCCGGACTCTGTCCAGGTATTTCCACATGACCACGCCAGCCTGGTCCACACTGATTTACTGAGACATTAAGAGACCAACATATAAAAACAACCAATCACAGTTCACTTCGTATTTGTGTCATTTAGACAGGTGCAAAAAAATGAATTTAGAACATTTATACAGTTACACAGAAGAACAACTTGGTCTGTATTCTCAAGACATCACAAGACGATTGATGTAAATCTGGCCTTTCTCCCTCAACGTTCCAGCTCTCCATGTCATCACCGGACGTTCAGAAGATCTCTGTACTGCATCAGTTCAATGACATGAGCCTCAGAATGTCTCAGACTCTATGATGTCAATTAGAAACTATTACAGCTGTGTTAATCCGCTGCGATTAAAGCTTACGATTCCTGCTTTGTTGCGTTTTATCAGACAGTCTCTGATCCTCTAAATCCAATATGTTCATATGCTTATTAACTGCTCTCTGCGTGACACTGACATATCCTTCACGCCAAACCGATTTGCATTACATAGACTTGTGACTAAATGCAATCTTTAAGTTTAGCATCTATCATCTCTGGCCTATAATGCAGAGGAGTATATAGAGTAACAGGGTTAACTCTATACAATTTGCATATGATATATAACATTTGCATAGTTATCAGAGGGCAAAATGTATTTATGTTATTTATTAAAGAGAGAAAATGTGTCATTACTAGGAGCTGTGCAGCAAGGCTCCAAACAGCCAATCAGAACAGTGTGTGGATGGACTCTCTGCATATTAATACAATTATTCATTATTATACTTTTATTAACTTAAGGCTTACGCAAGCTGTTTCTACACTGATGTAGAAACGCACAACAGGAAATGAATCTTATCTTGTAGTTAATATCCATCAAGTTCCAAACACAAAGAGAAAATAACCGAACAAGATCATTTGTGAAGTTTTTCATTCACTGTATTTTGTTGTACAATAATTAGCCGAGTTCCATTCAGAGTTTTATTGTTGCGTCCCTCTGAAAGCGACTCTGGTGTTTTCCCAAACAAGCTAATGAGCGTTCCGTTACTGTCCCCGAACACAAAAATAGCGTAAATTGGCGAGCTCTCCGAATGCAATCTCAGCTGTTTCTTTCCAGGAGGGGCCATGTTTACTGCGAGAAGACAAATGAGGAGACACTACCTCACTCAAGCTCTTCTGAAACCTGAGCGCTTGAGCACAAATGTGAAGAGCAAAAGCATGCAAACTTTTCCGCTACCTCGCTGAAAATGCATTTCTGAAAGACGCTTTCTGCCGCATTTAGATCTTTTCTCCAGGTATGATTACAGGAAATTTGGATTCGCTCTTGTTGTCTCCCCGTGACACACGCAGGAAGGTTTTTTTGTTGCTGAGCTTACAGGGATTTTCTGTGACAATGAAAGGTCAGTCTGCTGAAGACTGACCTGAGATCAGCTGCACGCTGGGCCGAGAGTCTCTAGTGGCTCTGACTCAATGTCAGTGTTTGTGGCATTTGACACACTGCACTTTCAACAGCAGCATGAGCATGTATGAAATTTTAATGCTCTTCAGTGGAGCTACAGCAGGAGGCTAAAGACACTCAGTTTATTTAAACAATTGGCTACATCTTAATCACAACCATAAAGGCTTTTCTGCATTTTTCACAGCCAAAAAACATAATGTTTGACAGCGTTCTCCAAACGTCAAAACATGATGGTTTTCATTCTGCGTTTGGCACTGTTGTAAGCGTGTTTTCCAAACCACAATGATTTGCCCAGCAGGACGAGGCTGACAGAAGAACATAACCGATCACCTGCTCCAGACCACAAAACCTTTGAGACCTACAGGAACTCTACCAAGAACAATCTACTTTAAAGAACCATGAAGTCAAACCTTTTAAATGCCTGGATGGCCCTGACATGGAAAACACAAACAGCAGTAACTGTGGTATTTTACAGAAATGTTACAGATTCAAACTAATCTGTTATGAATATGAGGACATCTGCTTCATTTATGGTAGCTGTATTTAGACTCTAAATGTGTTGAGAAGTGCCGCTGATCTGGCCACAGCGATGGGAAACATTTCCTGATCCTACAGCTTCATTATTACAAATGTCACAGTTGAACTACAGAAGTATTATGCTTAATATTAATAAAGGGCAAATACAAAGTAGAATCAGGACCGCCATGAATTATAGAAAAGCTACTGGTTTCCTCCGGTGTAAAATTTGTTCTGTTCTAATGCTTCTGACTGAGGAGAGAAAAGTCCTGGTCGTGTTGGCCTTCAGATATTCCAGCAGATGAACCAGATTTTTTATTGTTTTAAAAGAAAATAATATCTGTTTAAAGTGATAAACAAACATTAGAAGCACAGCCACAATCAGAATACTTTAACCTATCCAGTATAACTAAGGTGTTGACAAGTAGCTCCCACACCTGCTGCTTAACTGACAAACTCATTGTTAACCACTTAAGTTAACTTAATTACATATATAAGTTACCACCAAAGGCCATTTTACCAAAGAATACTAATAACTAATATATATAACAAACATATAATAAGAAAAGACAGCAGACTGACCACTTCACTGGTCTTCAGCTGTCTAGAACATGAGGGGTCTGATAATGTTTTTTTGCTCATAACTACGGAAAATGGGAATTTTATTCCAAGGGCAAAGGAGGATATATCCCCCTTCATTCATCATGTGCTAAAGTCATGTGCTGACATCACTTCATTATATTGTTTCATAGCACAATGATGCTCCTGTTTGTTCAGTTTCAAAACAAGTCAAGCCCTTAACTCTAGACTGTGTTTCTCTCTAACCAATCACACATCGCGGTTCCCGGTTACGCTGAAATGTGATTCGTCAAAGCTGTTTCTATGAACAAAAATAAATGCTGTGACAGAACATTTCATGGCAAACAGAAACCTATAGCGGTCCACTTACTAGCATCAGCAAACGCTGCGCCACACAGCACATGTGGGTTAATGTGCCTATGAAAAGAAAACAGCTCAACTGACAATATCAAGCAGAAATACAAGAAGAGATTTTGCCCCTCTGTGCACATCCAAGCAGCAATAAAGACTCTCAGCAGGGCTCATCTCCACTGAAGTGAGTCTATCTGAGCCTTTAAGAACGTTTCAACAACATACATCAGTCAAAAAGACTTAGAATAAAGTAATCCATCCATCACCGTCACTAAAACAGTAACACCCATTTGTCTTCATCCACATCGCATGCAACTAGAAATAAAGTTTTTCAAGGCAAGCTTTGAATGTTGGTTTGACAAAGCTTTTAAAAAGACAAACCAACATAATTATAATATTTTTTCTACCTCGTGCAATTATGTCATTATAAATTATACCTGCTCTATACATTAATGAAAATCGAACTGCATTTAGGAGCCGATATAATGATGATACACCTATCAGAAAAATGGACAATATTAACCTTGTACTGTTTTCACTGGAGCATCCATAACTGATGTTATGGGAGATTTCTGCAAAAGACACGTCTCTGAATGGTGTCGACCACAACTTTATTCCAAGCAAGACTTATCAAGTAGCAAAATTCTTAATATCTGAAGGCATTTAGACATAAAATTAGCTGTATAACTTCAGCCACAACTTTCATTCTCATTGCAAACTAGTGGTTATCTCATATGTTTCTAATGGTGATATCTACAGTGCATGATGGCCAATATTTATGCTATACATCATACAATTTAATGACAGAAAAACAGATGCACTACACATTAAACGAATCATGCATTATTTACTGTGCACTATTTAATGTGTATAAAGAGTGTGTCCTCTGTTTCTGATATGTGTCTAATTCTCCAGCATTATCAGAAGACCCACAGCACACACAACTCTCATGGCACACAGAAGCAATGAATCCCTCGTCCCTAATGCTGTCAGTATGTCTGCTGACCTGACTCTCTTCTGACTGTGATAACACATTCGTTCACACTTGAGCACCATGTTGCTCCGGGGGGACGGTATGTGTGACGGGTTCACCACACACCAAGCTCTACAAAAGACTAAATAAACAATGTCAAAGTGACTTTGAGCTTCTCAAAACCAAACATTTCAAACCCAGCCCCCAGTCTCATGCCAAAGAGAAACATCCTGCCACTATGGAAACTGTTTGTGGAAGGTGTTCAGACTTATTGTACATCACCCGTCAAATGTTTGCAAAAAACAGCTAATCATCAAACTATAAAAAAATAAAACGATCCTTTTAAACTGCATTAAAGTTTCCAGATATCCTAAATAATGTTGAGGTCGGATCTCACATCTCCACTGCAAATAAACTGCAGTGACGTAACCAAACTCACCTCAAACTGCAGCAAACAAGCACTGACAGCAAAAAACATCAGAACAACTTTCCCAGAAATGTCTTTCTCTGGGTTATTCCTTACGTAACTCGGGAATAAGCGAGATTATTCATATTCATGGGAAAGAAGTTTCTGTGCTTGTTATTGCAAGTTGCAAGATTTAAATGTAAATATAGTTTTACTATCTGCACATACCTGCAGACACCTGCACACACGTGACTGTAAATCACAACAAACACACCTGACAAACAACCTGCTGATCTTTACTAAAACTATCCGCACTGCTCATCCTCAACGCCGCAGCGTTCACAAACCTTCACCGGAGAGCTCCGTGTGGCTACGGGCAGGTCCCTCACTGCCGTCCCCGGGGGCGAAGCCGAGACGCCCGCCGCGCATCCCACCAATGACGGTCTCCCTCCGCCGTTCCGCGGCCGCTGCTTAATCCCGTCCAGCAGCCGAACCAGGAGGATGTTGGCCGGTAGGTCGTCGACGGCGCAGTCCACCAGGATGCGGCACTCGGGGCAGCGCAGCTCGTGGCGGGAGCTGACGATGTTCTCCAGGCAGCGGCGGCAGAAGGTGTGCTGACAGGGCAGCACTTTCGCGCTCGTGTCCAGCCGCTCCAGACACACCGAGCACTCCAGCAGATCCAACAGCGACGATTCGTCCATGTTTGCGCTAGTAAACAACGCTCGCGTCGACGCGCGGGGCACGCGGACGGACTCGGCTCGCGCGCGTTGATAATAATGTGCGGAGAGGAGCTCGAGACATGCCGGCCGACCGCACGGGAGCGCGAGCGCGTCTGTATGCAGCTCCTCAGCGCTGGAGCTGCTGCTCTCTCTCTCTCTCTCTCTCTTTCTCACTCACTCACACACACACACATACAGTCTTTCTCTCTCTCTCTCTCTCTCACACACACACACACACACACATACAGTCTCTCTCTCACACACACACACACACACACATACAGTCTCNTCTCTCTCTAACACACACACACACACACACACACACACGTACAGTCTCTCTCTCACACACACACACATACAGTCTCTCTCTCTCACACACACACACATACAGTCTCTCTCTCTCACACACACACACATACAGTCTCTCTCTCTCTCACACACACACACATACAGTCTCTCTCTCTCTCACACACACACACAGCTGTCAGAAAACTGTGAGGTCACGCGCGCGACATATCGCGAACTAATCGCGGCATCATCTCCAACGCGCGCGGTTCGTTCATATTGTTAGTGAGTAAAATAAACTATTTTAAAATGTTACACAAAAAGATACACTTTTGTGTTACAGACACATTACTTTTATAAGTCATTAGATTCATTCATATCTGATGTTTTAAACATTAAAACCAATCGTATAGTTTGATTTGAGTGGTTGTTAGTGTAGGCAACAGACTAGCTACCAATCAGAACACCCTAGCAACCGCATAGCAACTACCCTGAACGTTTTAGCTTTGCTGGTGAAGATGAATAAACTGAGCTAAGAGTAGCTAAAAGGCCTGCTGGAAAAGTGTCTTTAAAGCAGAGAATCAATAAACATGTTTTTTGTTAAGATGGCTGAAAGTCTCTTCACATCCTGATAGCAAATCACTAAGTAAAGTGGCTTTAATATATTTATAGAAATGCATATCTTCTTTGCAAGGTGCAGGACCGTAAAATGTTCATCCAATCATTGCATTCGGTCATGCTATATATTTGCATACTTCTGTGCATATTTGCATATTCATGAACACACACACACACACACACACACACACATATATATATTGCTTGATTATAAGAATGGTATTCAAACATTTTTTATGTTTTTGATATGCATATATTTTTAAAATGTTCTACTAATGTTACTGCAAGATCATTGTTTAGAGAACTTTTAGAAAATGTTAGCCAACATTCTGAGAACATTCCCTGTTAGCTGGGAACCGGTCTTGAGCAGTCACAGATGCTGCATCTTTTCAAACCTGTTTGATATTATTACCACATCATCTTGCAGTGTGTAGGACGCAAGACAAGGTGGAACTAATCCAGCCAATCACAGTGCGGATGATATAAACAGTATAAATAGAAATAGATCAAGTTCTTGCATGTATTTTTTTCAAAGACAACCTTTCACTCAGTTGGTCAGGACTGCCTGTTGACCGAAGATCTTGTAGTTTGTGCATCTCAACAGTGTTGTGTTGTGTTGTGTGCTACAAAATGAACACAACAGATTAGAAACCTTGCTGTGTAGTGTGAGCACCACATAGCCCTACAATAATGTAGTGTAAATTTGCCTTCAGTTGTCAACACCGAGTGGCTTATTGAGAACGAACTTGTAGTTTTGTCATATCTGTTACTGAAGCGACACCTGGTGGTTATAGTTTATATCTCAGTCCTACAACAGCAAATGAGGTTTATAACAAAATGAACTATTAACAGCTTTTTCATATGCTGCTAGAAGTTGTTTATCATCAGATAAGCATGTAAAGATTATACAAAGATATTTCTAGTTATTTTAAATAAGTCATAAGCAACTAGTTCTGTTTTATTGAAATAAAGAGTAATCTGTACCTTTAACACCAGGGGAAAATGTGTGAAATAATAACATAAAACGTTGTTTGGCCAACCGTGTAGTGTTAAAATCAATGCATTCATTCAAGCGGTAAAAATATACTGTGTGTGTGTGTGTGTGTGTCAAAATCAAAGAAAGCCTCCAGACTTTCTTTGGCCTGTTCAGTCCTGCCCATTTCAAACACTCGGTTGTCTATAAAATTACAGTTCCTTGCATTTGGTGCCAGCAGATCACTTAGGGAAATGTTGCACACATACGGTCTGTGAAGACTTGAGAATTTCACTTCCTGGCATAACGTTCCTCTCTCATTCTGACCACCCAAGAAGAACAGAACGGTAGGTTGGGCTATAAGCTACTGCTGTTATTAAACGTTTCTGGATCAAAAGCCTCACCTACTCCCAACCCCCCATCTTTTATCTGACTGTTGTCTATGTTTCTAGTGGAGACATAGAGCAGAACATTCACTCCACACCCTCAATTTGATCTTCAGTAAACAGTTTGTACCATTTACTGCTTGTCATGTGCAATCAGTCAACTTCAAAACGCCTTTTCTTGTTTTGATTTTCTTGTTTTGATTTATTATGTTTAAATTCTGTTGTTTAGGAGGCACTTTACCCAGGTAACAAACAAGTTTTTTTGGCCTACATTGTTTCATACAACACACAACATAGTTGTAAAATAAATAACTTGAGCAAAAGCATAAGAACAAACACTCTTAAAAATAAAATAGGTCTGTATAATATAATAGCCAAACAAAAGATAAACTTAAAAGCAGAACCTGTATTATCACATTGACCCCCAATATATGAGCTAGAATTAAACGGTAACACTGTATGTTTTTTTTATCAAGAAACAAACACTACAAAATTACGCTCAGCTAGCACTGACCTACTTTCTTAACTGTCTCTTCATCTCTTCCCATGGCTTGCCTTCATCGAGCTACTGTATTGTTCAACAGAGATTTACATTTGATGCTCAATAGAAATGATTAATAAACCAAAGACAATTCAAGGTTGTTTATTTAAGCTGTACATTTTTAAAGCTAGAAAACAAAACGTGGTTTCTATTATACAGAAATTGATGTATGTTATGGCCCACATTTCAATCCATTGGCCCCCAGTTCTGGCTCTGAACTGGCTATGAACTCCTATGATCTCCTCATGTGTGGCATTGTTTCAAATAGACAGAGAACATTCTATAGATCATTCTGTGTCCTTCAGCCTCCAGAAGTTGGTTAGATGATGATGCAATTTCCATGGCAACCACTCCTGCTCATCTGTTTCATAAATCCTATTGATAAATTGAATTACTCTGCTTTATAGTACATGACAACAATAAAAAAACATGTAACCATGGTCAGGTACAAAAAAGATGTACAGACTTTTGATTGATTCCCATCCAAGCAGGACAATATGTCCCTCTGGTTGTGTGATGTCCATAATAAATCAGTAACACAGCAGAAAAACAATTTACAGGTTTTTACAACACATCCACTTTCGATGTAAATGAAACTGGTTCTGTTTATATGCTGTTATTACTGCTTTGACAAAACTACCACAGGGGTTTTTTAGCTGGTAAAGTGCCTGTATACTCACGTAAAGTGAACAATACAGTAGCACTAATAAGCAAAAAGAGCACTGGTCACTTCCTTATACTGGGAAAGTACTTGGTTTTGTCCAAGATCACACCTGTTTCAGCAATTCAGCTTCTGAAATACAGGAATCTCCTATCAATAAATACATCTAACCCTAAGGGTTATAAGACTGTAAACAAATTCCTGGATTGAATACTTGGTAGAACATCATAGATGTTTTGGGGACGGAAGGAGGGTGGGGATATTCGGGTAGACATGTATCTTCCATTTAATCTCCAGTAATTACACCTCTCTTATGTTTTATTTAGCATTATGAAGTAAGAGAACAAAAAGACCGATAAACCCCCTGGCGGAAGTTTGTCGGCAGATCTCACTTTGTACATCTATTTGATCTTGTTGTTTGGATGTTCTTCTCGCTATGGTATTGATCTTTTGGTTGGGCTGAAGTTCACACCACCAGTGGGCAGTGTTCTCCAGCGCTTGAGCATCTTCTGTACCTGTCTCAGGTTCATTTTCGCAGTTTGGGGCGGAGAGCATCTCAACTTTTCTTCGAGGTGGAGTCAGAAGCTGAAAGGAGCTCGAACCCTTTAAGAAGGCGACGGAGATTTCGCACGCGCTTTGCTTCGTAAATTCGGGCACACAGTGAAGATCTCAGAGGTCCAAATGTTTGCTTGAAACCTGGTGTGATTTTTAAACCAGACCGTCTAGAAGAAACCCGAAGAGTTTGTGTGTTTAAGTGCAGCGCGCCGTGTCGTCCTCAGATCTTCAGATCTTCAGGTGAGACTTCAGGAATGTAACGTTGCTTTTCTACTGAGAGGGAAATTCCTCATTCAATTACACGCACTCGTTTTTTATGTATAACATGTTTATTTATGTAGAGTTATATATAAATATATATGACAAACAGTTGTCTGTCTTCACCGGCGGTATATTTTATCTATTTGTATGCGCTGTAATAGTTGATAATATTGTGCAACAGTTGAACGTTTGTTATTTTAATGGCCGTGATGGTGGGGATAATATTCAGTATGATACTCGTGTAATGTAAACTGTGAGAAATATGCAGGTCTGCTATAATACTCTGGTAATTGTTTGGCAGAGACGGGTTGAGATGTGGGAAAGTCCTGCATGCATTTGAAACATGCGCTTGCATGCACTCGCCTCTGATGTCTCGTCTCTTAAACTGCTGAAGGAGGAAAGAAATCCCAAATATCAGCGAGAAATATGTTGTTTTGGACAACTTATTAAGAGATATTTATGACGATGCGATCGGGTTTAGGGAATATATCCGATGATCGGATCGGATGGAGATTTATAAAATGAGCGCGCGCGGATGACATACGAAATGAATGGCAATAATTCATTATCATCTGTAATGCAAACGACATCTGTAATTATTTATTTACCATTTTGGTGTCAATGGATCTTACTTGATTTTATTTGTTAATGCATTCATTGTCTTCATACAAACCTTGCAACTCAAGAGAATACATATGTTACTATATAAACCAAGTCGCTACTGTACTTTAAGCGTTTCTGTGCATTTAAGTGGCAGCTGAATATGTAAGACATAAACTCACAAAAGTATAATAAATGTGCTTCAGAAAAACCAGTCACTGCTACAGCATCTAAAATAACAATGTCCGTTTATTAATTTATATGTTGGATGCAAAAAGTTTGCTTGATAGAATACACGGCTACACAGATTATGGAGTTTAATGAAGCTTCAAGTTGCTCTCTTGATCACTGAGAAGTAAAGCTGTAATTATTAAATAACTAGTTCATAAAATATATGATCTAACACATCTTGTGCAGTGATGCTGCAGTGAGGGATAGTGCAGTGAGAGATGGTGCAGTGAGGGATGCTGCAGTAAGGGATGGTGCAGTGAGGGATGCTGCAGTGAATGATGGTGCAGTGAGGGATGCTCCAGTGAGGGATGCAGCAGTGAGTGATAGTGCAGTGAGGGATGGTGCAGTGAGGGATAGTGCAGTGAGGGATGGTGCAGTGAGGGATGGTGCAGTGAGGGATGCTGCAGTAAGGGATGGTGCAGTGAGGGATGCTCCAGTGAGGGATGGTGCAGTGAGGGATGCTGCAGTGAATGATGCTCCAGTGAGGGATGCTGCAGTGAATGATAGTGCAGTGAGGGATGCTGCAGTAAGGGATGGTGCAGTGAGGGATGCTGCAGTGAATGATGCTGCTATATTTGTGCTGTTGGAGAGGAACCAGCTGCTCTTGTGATCAGCATGAGTCTTCTGATGTACTGAGTTAATTGTAACATAGGTTCAAATTTGGTCTGGGCTTTCTTTCACTTTCTCTCTGTCTCTGAGAAATTTCAGACCTTTGTTGGATTTGGGAGGAGCTAATAATTGCTAAAAACATTGCTTGACAAATTACCTGTTGATTTAAAGTTTGAAATGTTAAGACGTTTTAGAGATCGTTTCAATACACCTGATTTATGAAATGCAATGTAAATTTGTGTGCCTCATTCTGCTGATCAGCCTGTAAGAAACTTAAATTTAAAGTAATTCATTTCACAGACAGTAATTCTGATCATCACTGCTGAGGATCACCCCCAGCCCATGTGACTGCTGGTTTAAGCATAAAGTTAATGCCCAGAATGCAACAAAAAAACATCAGCACTGGGGAGAACATGACTGATGAAGCTCTCAGCGTCTGTAGGGTGTGAGAAATCAAAGGTTGCAGGACCATTGAAGAGACTCATTGGGTGTCTTTCTTTCTCTCTGTCTCACTGTCTCTCTCTGCTTTTCTATCATATAGAAGCAGATACACACTCTGTAATTAAAATCATCAAAAGGTGAAAGAAGTGTTTGGGTTTCCCAGTGAAGCCAGAACGCAGACAGCAGCCGCCCTTAAAGGAATAGCACACCCAAAAATGAAAATTAGCTCATAAATTACTCACCCTCAAGGCATCCTAGGTGTACATGACTTTCTTCTTTCAGCCAAGCACAATCAGAGTTATATGAAATAATATCCTGGCTCTTTGATCGATATGTCACGTTTGAATGTAAACGCATTTGTATAAATGAGTACAGCCAACATGGCGGCATGCCTATTGATTGTTCAATACACTGAAGATAATAATAGTTTTCTTTCAAAAACATAGTTTAACTTCAGCTGAAAAAAAAGTCATACACACCTAGGATGGCATGAGGGTGAGTAAATTGTGAGAAAATTTTCAGCTAAAGGTGAGACATGTAATTAATATCCAAATTAATATCCAAATTCATTTTCCAATACATTGTTATTTTGTTGTCAGTTGCTTTAAAATACATGCTGGACCATTTATAAATACTTTTTTAAAATATATCCATATTGCTTTATCAAAACAAGCTAAATTATGGTTTCCTCTTTCATTACTCAACAGATCTTCTCCACAGTAGTCATTTCTGACATTTGGTCTGTTTTGTGTCATCTCCTATAACTGAGAATGTTTGACTTTTGATTAAGGAGATTATAGTTTCCCAACCTTTTCCTTTTGGTGAATGTGTGAGGGAAACATGAGGAGGGACTAAATCTGTATGCATGTAGGATCTTATACTCATTCTGTACCTTGAGGTGCTAAAAGGCCCAGTAGGAGCTTTTAAACGTATCCTGATTTTGAAATCAACTTTTCACCCCATATGTCAAGACTCGCAGACAAAGATCTGAAGGTTCTACTGGCAGCTGAGGAGAACTTAACCTCTGAAGTTTCTTCACTACTGCAGTTCCTCTGGAATATCAAACTGCCAAAATATGAAACTGAAATATTTCACCCAAGAAGAAAACAAATACTAACAGAAACTATCCAAAGGATTGATTAAGTTTGTATATTAAAAGCAGAGGATCTAAACAAAGAAAAACAGCTGAAAAAAAGCTTATGGAGTTTCAGAGAGAGATTCAAAGTTATGTGGTTGCTATGGTGTTCTGGGTGGTTGCTAGGAATTTACTAGCTATAACAAACCCTAATGTCCTGAGAAACCCACTGACAAATAACAGAGCAGAACTTTGATAACATTTGCACCGTCCCATAAGAAAACAGCAGTAACAGTTTCATTGACAATGGAAATGGAAAAACTGGGAGTCTGTGGTCTTATTTACTCACTGATTACTGCCTTTCCAAAAGCAATTTCCTGTACTAACAACAACAAAGAACAAATGTCAGCTGAGATGTTTAAACTAGGGGAATTTCTCCCTGAAGCCTCATGTCTGTTTTGAGTTGATCAGACAGAACTTAAACAAGAAGGTTAATCAGCAGAAAACACACTTCAGGTTTGTATCAGTGCAGGAAACTTGACCTTTACTCCTCAGTTGAAAATAAACGTAGTTATTTTTAGTAACTTTTTCATCTTACATCTGAAGACTCAATTGTACAGGATGAAAGAGAGACGCTGTAGAAACAAAGATGCTACAACGATGTCTTGCTCGCAGCTTAATCACATCTGTGGCTTTTTAGTTGTGATATAAACAGCGGAGATGATAAGACAGGTTCAGAGAGATG
>JAZGTK010006105.1:0-21321 GCA_036877625.1 Ambastaia sidthimunki
TGTGGCTCACAGATTCTCTGTATCAGAGGAAGTTTTTTAACACTTCAACTCTACAGTCACTCCAGCTTCAGTGTCCAGCTGTTCTAATGTGGATTTAAGGAACAGGTTGGGTTACGTTCTGCGTGTTCTCTCAGGTTCTCTCTGATACTCTCAGGTTCCTGTGCTGTTGACTTTCACAGAAATCTGCTTGCTTTGCATTTAGGTAAAACAGCTCAGCTTTGGCTCAAGTGTATAAACATGCCACTCACTTTCCAATTGTTTTTGCATAACTCAAAAGTGATTCAAAATGCTCTCATTTACAAAATGGCTGCTTCCGTCTTACCTTACACTGCCCACCAGTTTGTGGGTTGTTTGGATTGTGGGTTAAATTGCTACTTAACATTTCATTTCAACTGAGAATTTAGCGAACAAAAATGCAAACAAGCGAGTTATCTTCCGTCCAAGCAGGGCAGTTTCTCTAACACTTCATTTAGAGATAAACAATATCACGTTTTACAGTTAATGTTGATTTAAGAATCTGTCCTCTAATCCCCATGATCTATAATCTATGCAAGTCTGTCATCACAGTCTGAAATTCGTGGTTGTTTGCATAAGTTTCAAATGTTGTCTTTAGCTGAACATTTGCTCTGACAGTACAGTGGTTAGACAGATAACAAATTAGATATTTCAGCAGGTACATAAAGAGTCTGTTTTCCTTCATATCATGTGAGACGGCTTGAGTCAGGATTTACCTGATGAGCAGCAGTTGAGAAGAAAATGAGACAATTCAAACATCTTTTCTCTTATCGCCCACGCTGAACACATTTACACTGACTCCGGATCAGCTATCCAAGATAGAAAAACTGATCCAAATCTATATTAAAGTCCAGCCAGCAACAAAACCTAATGTCAACATCATGTTCTCCATCAGTTCAACGAGTGTCAGCACCTGTAGACCTAATGAAGAGAGCATGACTCACACATTCTTCATCCACTGGTGTGAAGAACATTGTCCATCTTACTTTCTACACTCATCTTTGCTTATTAAGTTTCATGTTGGTAACAGTTTGTACTTTGATCACTTTGGAGAACAGGGTTCCTTTCCTTCTGAGACACCATGATGGCTCCTCAAGAACCCTCCTGATAAACTGATCAAGCTGTTCAAACCTGATCAAACTGGCCGAGCTGTTTTTTGGAACATGATAGTTGGTTTACTGTTGGTCCAAGATGATTGTCAGCCACCTGAACTAGTTAATGACCAGCTGGAAACATTTAATTAAGCTGCATTTAAAATAGGAAAATGTCCTTCAATCAGCATCAGTTTTTAACAGATGAGAGTCTGATTTACTGAATTAATCCAACAGCACATTGAGTTTTATTTTAAGATTTACAGATAAATGTGAGGATTTTTTATTTATTTTTTTTGGTGACAATGCAAAAAACAAGAGAGCAAACCCTAGATAAACGCATGATGGTGATTTTTTCCACAGAGGTAAAAGATGTTCTGAGACTTTTCTAGTGGTAGCTGATGTTTTCTTTGGCAGATAGTTTGTATGTCTTTGATTTGAATCGTGCACTTACCTCACTTACCTCATTTAAGTGAGGATCAGAGAGGATCATGTGATGTCCAAGTTACTGGCAGACTTATTTAAAGCCAATTTATATCTGGACCACATTTTATTTATTTATTATTTTACAACAGTTCCTCTCAATCAACCCTGTTAAACGCATTATGTTTAAGTGCCTGATTAAACAGCACAGCTGTGTGTAACAGAGATTTCTTAAGCACACAGCAGCAGTGTGGACCAGCGAGGTTTGTCGTTCATGTCTGAACACCTCTGAAGTCATTCATCACCTTCATACACTCCATCTGATTCATTCTCCATGTCTTGCTTTATCCAATCATACGGTTTCTTTTCCCTCCCACGCCATTTCATCCAATCAGACTTCATCAGCCTGCGGCCTGCTTCACAATTTCATTCATTAAAGCCACAAAGTGGATAGAGGAGCTTCAGGCACAAAAATAAAGACGATTAACTGACATTCTGACATTATCATTATCTGCCCAGACAATCTTCATCTCTGAGGGGCCAAAGAAATGAAGAACTTCATCATGTCTGCAGCCCAAGTTAGTTCCCGTCCGTGTACGGAGTTATCTACCCACGATTCATTTCATCCTGTTAGTTATTAATGACTGCCCATCCTTGTTGCTATGGCGACAGCGTTAACCATCAAAAAGTGGAGAGAAAACTTTATTACACAGACACGAGGGCCTACCGAGCGCCAAACTATCAAACCCTCTGAACACTGCAAAGCTTGTAAAAACACAGCAATAAAATATTACCACTGATTTAAAAAATCTTTGATATGATCTCCTTAAACGTTTTCGTTTTTTTTCTTGCCCAGCGTACAGAGAACGAGCAGGTATGTTTCAGGTTTGTGCTTGTAGTTATTTAACATCATTACTGACTGCAGTAAGTAGCGTGTTGAAATGGGGCTTCCCCATGTCATTAAAACACGATCAGAGTTGAGTCCAGCCAAACCTCACTCAGCACGTCTTACTCGAACACCACAACCTGCACGTACACACTGATCAAATAAACACTCACTACCTAATGCTGCAACAGCCAATACAGACCACGACATCATCCGACATCATCCAATCAAGGTTTACTGCCACTTAAAGAATTCTGATGATTGCGACGATGTCATCGATGATGCGCTCGAATGACAAAACTGGATGATGACTCAAGCAAATCAAACAAGATAATGACATCATAAAACTTCAGCAAAAACACAATGAGGTGAAAAATAAAAAAAACACAGTAGCTCTTTTTTCAATGAGACCATCAGTCATTAAAATGTCTTTAAAATGAATGGCCAAAAATGTTAAAATCATCACAATGTTGCTCACTTTTAAATCATTGTAGATATGTAGTAAATATGGCCCTACATACACATTCAGATAGAAGGACTGTTAAACAGACCAATGATGATGGTTTATACAGCCATGTGGGTGAGATTAGCTGTACTCTAGTCTTGCTTTGACTTGTTATTGTATGTTTGTTCAGTGTGGCTGCCACTGTGAGCTTCTTTTTACAGATGTTAGTTAGTCAACCGTATTATCAGTAAAAACTGCAGTCAGTATAACTGAAACATTCATAAATATCTCAGACCAGGAAAAATTCTGTCAGTCAGCACCTGACAGCAGGCAGTTTATCTTCACAATCTCAGTGTTCTGGCAAACAAACACACAAAAAAACAGCAAGTATATACATGTATGTATTGAGTCCATATGTTTTGAAATTTTTTTTTTCACAGGATGTGATGTCACAGATACTTCTTGACATGGATACCAACTGAGCATGCTCAGAAACACACACAGACACGCACACAAATGTCTTCTTAAATCTCCTTGCACAATAATTTATTACAGTTAAATTAGACTTTGCTATAAAATTTGTTTATATTTTGAGTGACTTCATCCATTAAATATGTGGCCAAAACAACCAAATTTTGAAATATAATTTGTGGCCATTGCTTGCTATGGAATATATATTTTGCATAAAGTCTGATAAACTGTATAATTTCTCTTTATGGTGACATCATCACTCCTGCAGGTTTATGTCCTAATAATGATTAACTGAATGTATTATTTCTTATAAATGTTTTTGACAGATCTTCTCACTAACCAAAACTAATGCAGTATTTCCCTCAAAATGAACAAGATTTAAATGCAAGTTTTGGTTATGTAACACAGATCCTCAGTACAACAAAACCTACTACCAAATTCATAGACAAACACCTCTACAAACACGAGCTGGTCCGACATTAAACTTTAATATGTGTTTGTATAAAGTAATGGGTCTCTTTGACCCAAACACGGAAGCAATTCCGTATAATTGTCCTTTTTTTGGTGCTGAGTGACACAGGCCTTAAAATTGAAATCACCTCTTCTTGCCCCTTTCTTTACTCCTCTCTCCTCTCTGACTGAATCGATTCGGCCGTTTGGCCCATACCTGCGTCATCCTGTGTGTTTGAAGAGATTCCCATCTGCCTTGTTGCTGAGACACATCCACAAACACAGACTCTCCGGAAGACTCACTGAGACAAACATGGGCAGCCACATGTAATGGGATTTCCAAAGCCCCTAAAAATATTATATGACCCCAAAGCCCCCAAAATATCTTATGCAAACTAAGAGCTGTCTTACTTTTATGCAGCGAAACTTTGGGAGAAAATATAGATGTCTTTTCCTGGATAAATATTAAATTAAATAGGATATTTATGGATGTTTTTATGCAGTGTTTCCCAAAGTTTTTACAATTTGATACCCATCATAACTATAAACATCTGTGTGTAACCCCTCGTTCTGGACTCACACACATAGACCCATTACATAAAATATACTATAATAATATAACATGTATACAATAAGTATACAAAGTATACAATATTTAAACATGCAAACAAAACAACATCCTTATTTAACACACTTATTATTTCACAATTCAACAGAATGTTTAATAAAATACTCACTTTTTAATAAGAAGTATGTTTGTATTGGAGTCACTTTCACAAACAGCCGCAGTTGCGATAAACGGCACGTTTCCACGGACGCGTTTTGAGCGAGTGCGCGAGTGTTCATTCATTTCTACCAAGCGCGTCATGTTCTCGCGATGGATTGTGGGATCGACGCGGGCCGATTTTACCTTCACAGGTGTGTGTGTGTGTGTGTGTGTGTGTGTGTGTGTGTGTGTGTGTGATTATATTGATTTTTATATTGTAACATTTATTTTACATTGCACACATTGATTTTCTAAAAAAAGTACTTAAAAGTACTTAAACTGGGTTTAAATGTTATTTTAGTCTTTAATTATAAAATTAAGTTTAAAATAAATATTAAGTGTAAAAGTGTAAAATAAATAAGATTAATAGATAAGATTAAATGCTATACATAAATTGGCTTGGCCATAGTCATCTTGTGTTGCTTCCAAGATCCAGAATTTAAAGCATGACCACAAATTTAAGGAGAAAATATTGATTCCTCTTTCTACAAACTTAATCTGATTCATCCGCAAGTGACTCAATGTTGTGAAGTAACTGCTGACCACAGATTGTCTTTATGTTCTCTGAACGTTTCATGATGGCATAAGAAACAGTCTGTGATGACGTCAACAGACACTTTGGGACTGACGTGGAACAATATGATTTGCTCAAAGTAACCTTTACCAATGAAATGATATTTTTTCTAAATTGCTGAGAGTATTTGCCCACAGAAATGTCAAATTCTGTGATCAGCATCATTCTGCGGGTGAAAATCATTATTTTGTTTGTCATTATTGTAGCTTGTGTTTCTCTGTATCCTGTCTTTCGAGAGCATGTCTGGGATGAGAGCAAACTGTATGTGTTTATCAGCATTTTTCATTCATGTTTAATGCATGATTAATGCTCTCTTAACATTTACTCTACTTTCTAAGCCATTGTTTTAGTTTTCACCCTTGGTTTCACATTAATTAAACATTTTGTTTTATTATTGAATCAACACAGCCTGCTTCTGTCATAACAAACTGTGACAGGGTCAGCCAGCCATTCAGGCCCCAATCCTAACAGACCACAGTGCAGCGTGATGTTGCAAACATCCAAAGTGTGTTTTCTCAGGTAAAATTGTCTGAGGTTCCGCCCTTTAAAAAGTATGACATCATATTAGGCAAATTGACCAGCCAATCAGATGGCAACAGATTAGATTAATTAAAATGTGTTTTTTTTTACTGCATTTGCAATCGTCATAGAAAGTGATTTAAAGGAAGTTTACATTTTGTTTGAAATAATTATTTTAGGGTGTTTCTGCAAGACCAAAATATTACCTCATATGGTATTGATAACTTCTGGGCAGTAGGATGATTTGGAGACCTCTTCATCGGTCCAAAGAAATACAAACTCTATAAACCCTAAACATGTGGAGTTTCATCACTTAATCGATGACACACTCAGTTTCCCTCAAGCCTGAAAATTTAATTCTCACAGTAAAGTTGCATGTTTGTAGTTTGATTGGCTACTGAACAATGTCTCTAATAGACCAGCAGAAAAAAAACAGGTTTAGGTCAAGTGTTAGATCAAGATCTGGTTGGTTAGTGTTATCCACTTAACCATAACTACACCATCTGGTTGGTAGTAAATGTCTTAAATATTCTGAATGTTTCTCCATCATTCAACCAATAGATGAGTCTGATCATCTAATTCTCATACTTTATATCTGTTTCATTTTTTTCTTGTACTTTTTCTCTCCTGTCTTTCTGTCTCAGGGTTTCTCATTCAGAATTTCTGTTATAATGGCTGAAACACATCTTGCTTCTTGGGCCGAGCACATAAAGTATGTACGTGTGTTGTTGAGCTGAACTGAGCATCATTAGTGTCTCCAAAACCTTTAAAGTGCAAATGCAGACACCCACCCGAGTGTCTTCTCAAAGACATCATATACGCCTCAGCCTACACAGTGATGTTCAGTCAGAAAGAATTCTTAATAATCTTTAATGATGGTTTCTGTAGGAGGAAAGACTCTTTAACATGATTAGATGGCAGGGCAGGAAGTAGGGAAGGTCAATCTGTAGACCGTTGAGTGGCCAAATCTTAGAGAAAAGACAGACACACCTACCTCAGTCTCTTCCATCTGTTGAAAAGTAAAGGACGTTTCCCGAAAAAAGTCTTATTGCTCAGAGGCAAATCTTTCCAGCAGTGATTGTTGACAAATAGTGAGAGAATAGTGAGAAAGCTGTGTTAACTTGTGAATGACAATCTGATGAGAACTGTCTGAGCTCATGTTTAAACTCCTGCTTTTGATTGAGGACTCACACCTGAGCACAGGCGGAGAAATTAAAACTCTCTCCTGAGACTCTGTAAGATATGTGAGGATTAAAGGTTCTTTTTCACCATCAAAATCACTGCTGTCTAAATTATTATTTTTTATTTTTTTTCTCACACCCATTTCATCTTGCTACATCTTTCCTGATAAAATAATAACTTTGAATCTGTCTCTACTGGCTTTGGCCCAAAGAAACAAGTGAGTGGTACAAATGTGTTTGCTTCTGGAATGTTCTGTTTCTTCCTCCCAAAAGAAAATAAATCTTTAGCCTCTCCCAAATAATAAAAAGTCTAAATAAAGGTTAAACTTCAGGAGAGCAAAAGGACAAAAGGATGAAGCATGAGACGTTCTCTTCTGTGGACCTTCTGGACTCCCAAAATCTGATTTGCAGAGGATGAGAATGTTTTTTATGGATGAGAGGCAATCCAGATCAAAGAGGTTCAAAATCAGTTTCAGGACACTTATATGTTTACATTAGGGACCTGATCTTAAAGTTAATAGTCTAAAAGTTAAAATAGTTTGGTTTGTAGAGTTTTTTAATGACCAAGACCCTTTGAGAACAGCTCATGCAGTATGTGCATGCAGGGCCCTGATGTTCAGCTATGTTTGTTAGTCTTTAATGGGATGATGTGAAACTTTAGAGGCCCCTGACAGTAAACGGGCTCAGCACTGATGCATTAAATACAGTTTGTTTTTAAGTGTTTAAAGTTTTATCTAAAAGTAATTGAATTAGAGCTGTGAATTTTAATGAATGAAACTAAAACATCTGCATAAGGCAGCTCGCAGGATTGTGTCTATTTCTGTTTCCCATCACTTAGTCCTGGCAGAGTATCTGTATAACCACACACTGATGAAAACCAGCACTAACCCAGACTTCAGACACAACATTGTTCCAACATTTTTAATCCTGTAACATTTTTAAAACATTCCACAACTTCAGAATAACAATTGTGATATATGCTATAACATTAAAGAAGCATTCTTCTAACATTACTGCAAGAACTTTTTGATCACTTTGAGAGAACTATTAGAGAATGTTAGCCAACATTCTGACAACATTCCCTGTTTACTGGGTTATTGAAGTTAAATATTTAGTGTAATATTTAGTAGTAATATTATAAGTAGTGTTAACAACAACAACAACAACAATAATAATAATAATGGTATAAATATAAAAAACATGATTGCTCTGCTACAGTAACTGCTCTTGATCTCCTTCAGACAGTCACACAGAAACATCTCTGTCAGTGTGTCTTCAGACCAGCATGCTTTACTGTAAGTGTATCACAGCTATTGATTGCTTGTGGGCTGGTGTATCTGAAGCCTGACAGCACAGTAGGGCAGTTACACAATTCAGCAGCCGCTAAGAGCTAATCATGTCTCTCTGTCTTCCCAGCATCCCTGACACTGACTGCATCACACTTTCATCCAGTCATGTGATCCAAACGCTGCCTTTCCCATCAGAGTGTGTCCGAGCGATTCTTTCAGAGAAACTAGAGATCACCACACACACACACTTAGAAAACCTCTATTAAAGGGACAGAACACCAAAAAGTTTCATTTCTTTCACCATTTACACACTGTCGTTTTATTTCAAACCAGTATGACAATTTATGGCTCACTTCCGTCACAGTCACTATTTACTTTCATTGTATCTGTTTTTCCTTACAGTTAAAGTGAATGGTGACTGACGCAAACATTATGCTTAAAATCTCTTCATGTCTTCCAAGAATGACGAGTGAGTGAGTAAACGATGGCGAGTTTTCATTCTGAGGTGTTCTGTTCCTTTAATGTTTTCCTTGACAGCATAAGTAACACCTGACATTGATTTGTGTGATTGGTTAAGAGTATTTATGGCTCTGAGTCTCAGCTCTTGGAGTTTGGATGCCTGTCTACAGAATATCTCAACAGATCTCCAGCAGTGATCCAGGAAGTGTTGGGCTGCTAACAGAAACCTCGCTGCCCCACAGCACTTATGGTCTTAAGGACATTCATTTAGAGGAAATGATGATTACAAATACTTGCTGTTCTCCCAGAAAACAGATCTTTCTTTACTTCTGAGGTTGATGACTAAAACAATTGATAAACAGATGGAATAATGGACGCTGGTGCTCAGACCACATGCAAGCAAAGGGAAAAATTATCAGTCACGCCAAGATGTGTCAGAGAAGTTGTTCTCAGGCTCTCTGTGTGATTTTATACACCTATTTTATCAGACATGGTTGGAACATTAATAACTCAGTATTTATCTGTGATGTTCAATTCCAAAAGCATCTATTGTCTCTCTGGGGAGGTTAAATGTGGAACATGGAGTGAACATGAAGGAGGAAAATAAGCATTTTGTCCGTTTCTTGTTGTTTTAACTTGACTCCTTGGCAACAGTGTGTGCCAGGAGTTTGTAAAGAGAATGATTTGCAGATGAAGTGTATGAGATCCAGTCTGGAGTCTGTAACTCACAGCTGCAGAGAAAAAGATTTAGTTTAATATCATCATATTTATGTGTGTTATACACAAGGATTATATGAACAAGTGCATTAGATGATTGTTGGCATACAGCAGGTGTGAATCACGTATATGAGTTCAACATTCAATATCAGGACCCTTAAGAATGATTGTTAGCATTAAATCTGACAGGTCTGGAAAAGAAAATGACAAATATACTGAATAAAAGTTAAGAACTGCCAGTAGATTTAGGCTTCAGTGATTTTCCCTGTAGGCGGGGGCAGGAAGTCCTGCTTTGAATAATGGTTTTATGGTTTCCAAATATTGGAGGACAAAACTGACCTCAAGTTCTGACGCTGTTGGCTGCAGGTGGAAATCTTAGACGTTTATGAAACATAATATTGAATTAATATCACCGTAGTTACTGATCAAATATTACAAATGTTCTTAAAGTCAGTGATTCAAAGGTTTCAAATTCAAACCTCATTTTTAAAGACATCTCTCTCTAAATGCATTGCATAACCCTGAGATCTTCAATGCATGCTTGTGAGTCACACTATGTAGGGTTCACTGCAACATTTATGGACCACTACACCAAACACTGCGGAACTGACATGCTGCCCCCTCTACTGGTTAAAAAAGTTATTTCACTTCTAATAAAGTTAAGGTTGAGACGACTATAAAATTTGATTGCCAAATTAACATGCCAGTGTGTAGTCTTTGATATGACCCTCATTTGCTTTAATGACACGCTCCACTTCAGCTGATGTGTAAGTTGTGCAAAACCTGGTGATTCATGTTATTCTGTGATTTGGGGATGTTCCAAATAGCATCTCGTTGCCTTCAGTGGAAGCAAGGAAATCTTTTGTATAAATAGAGCTTAGAAAGAAACTTGCTTACATTTCGATTACAAACATCACAATGATGTCTAAAAACAGCATTCCGTTTATTGACATAAATATACAATTTACATTTTAGAAGATTTACTGTAAACATTCAAAAACAGGAAGAGTTTTAAGAATCGATTCAGTGTTAACAACAAACATCTCTGGAATGATATATTTACATGAAGCAGTTGCATCATATAATTTGTGGCTTTGTTATGATCACATCTTTCATAGTGTTTACTAGCCGGTACAGTAATCGTCCATCAGTGATCTGAAACACAAACTTCAGACCCTCCAGCACTGTAGATGTTTACCCAATCACTCAGTTTCTCCCAGTGAGAGTACCACATCTCTCTCTCTCTCTCTCTCTCTCTCTCTCTCTCTCTCATTGGGTTTTCTTATTCTTTTCTCTGGCAGCTTTTTTCTTCATTTGCAGTGTCTTTAATTCTATCATGGTTGAAAACGTCCTCCAAACCCACAAAGCCTAAAACACAGAAACTGAGTTTAAAATCCATTTAAACTGAATTCAGGTTCAGATAAAAACAGAAGACAACAAATGTTTTAGCTGCAGGTATTTTTTCAGAGTCATATGAGCAGCACATGAGTCATGAGACTTTCAGACATGCAATAAAACACATGTTGTAGTTATACATGAACATTATAAATGGGAAATTAAAGGGCTTACCACAATAATAATAGTGTTGAGCAGGAGAGGGACAGAGTAAACTAATGATATAAACATTCCATTTGAATCAAAGTACTGGAACCTCGAAAAAGACCTAAAAACAGAAATACAGACTGATTAAATATCAGCACAATATCATGTGACTCTCGGGCTGGTGTGTGTGTGTCTCACCTCCAGTTCATAGCTGCCAGTTCATTCAGGTATTCTGCACTGTAAACCATAGCAACTGCAGAAAGAGAAAATAACACGTTCACTGTTTATGGTAACAGAAGTTGAATTGCCTCTGTAAATGGTTTTATATTAGGGCTGCTTTCCATTCTGCACAATCTAATCTTACATGAGTCACAAGACTCATGAGTTATTTCTCAGTACTTGAGAAGTTCCCACGAAGTGTTATAGATTTAAAGCATGCTAATTAAATCTTTTACTAGCATCGTGTTACAAAGCAGAGTGAACAGTCACCCATCAGGAGAAACTGGAGGATCTGAAGGCGATAGTACTTGCGGCACAGAACGGTGGCAACAAAACAAACGACGTGAAACGACAGAAGACCGACCAGCCAGGGCTCTGACCAGTCAACCTGGAAACAAGAATATTCCTAATTATTCCCATTACTTCCCAAAGAGAAGAGAAAGCCATCAATCATGAGAGAACTAATGATGTACATCTCGCTCTTTCTGAACCATGAAATAGAGAAGATTTAGCGGTGCTTTTACTCACAGACTGTAGAAAGGTCCACACTGATGTAATACGGACTTTGCTGTATCCATCAATTGGAACAGAGCTGATATTTTTGCCTTTTGGCTCGGTCATTTTCATTCAATTACACGCCACTGGAGGTGAATAAACACTTCCGCATTCGTCACAGTTCTGCTCTTCTTCGTCTCTTGCAGTTCTGATGTTCTTCAGCGGAGGGCCTCGATTGCTAATGTTACTAATTAACACATTTTTAATATTTTATTATTAATAACCTGTATTTTCTGCATTTTAATACTAAATTGAGATATATTACAATAATATAGCCAATAATGTTTATATTTAAATACATTGAAGGGCAACAGTCTGTTACGGTTGATTTACAAAATAAAAGTTCTCTTGACGTCAAGGTGTAGACGGCAGCAGTTTACCCTCAATTATTATAATAAGGACATAATCCTCAAACTAAACAGCAGGAATGTTATAATTATCGTTATGCATACAGACAATTATGGCAAGTAGATATGTATTTAGTTCTTTTTTTTAATTTAGGAAATGCAAATGTATGTTTATAGCGTTATAAAATAAAGACTGTACATTTTAATCATATGTCGATACTTTTTAACTTTTTTCAAGCAGACATTTTCTTCACACTCAGTTGTTCATCACAAAAGTACACAAACATACATACCGCACACTGTGACGGATTTTATAGTTGCTGGAGTTACAAATAGCATCCAAATAATATTTAAGCCTTTACAGAAATAAGTAATGCATTTATTCACATTTCATTTAAAAAATTCACATTTTTATTTTAAGCAGAAACTTCATCGTCAAGTGACGTCACATTCCCGTTCCCTCGCTGACGCGCTTCCTGTGACGCAGTGAGATTTTAAACATTGTCCTTCTCAGTAATGGCGGCTTCGTTCTCTGCGTCTTCGGCAAATAACAATAAATGGTACTTCACACGCGAACAAATCGAGAACAGTCCGTCTCGCCGAGCGGGACTTGATCCCGACAAAGAGCTCTCGTACCGCCAGCAGGCCGCGAACCTGCTGCAGGACATGGGACAGCGACTCAACGTGTATCTTTCTCATTCCGCCGCTCGCTGCGGCTGCTCACCGGAGACAGAAGCCGGTTTGCTCGGCAGGGCTGCTGTTGTGTTTGTGCATTACTGTGGCCTATAAACGGCTCGGGAACGACATAAATGCTGCTTTCTGTTGTGCAGTTAGTTTATTAAGGCGTATATAATGCAACACTGTTTCCCAGTTTGGGTGTTTTGACTCGGTTTAGGCCTCGGGCCTAGATGTCTCTCCAGCTAAACAATAGCGCAGCCGGTGTCAGTGTTACTACCTGGTAATTTGGCTTTATTTTGTTGTTTGCATAATTTGTACACTTTGTGTACAATGTGCATATGTCTGTTGGTGTTGTAATTAAGCAGTTTGGTTTAGCATGGGCATAGCATAGGAGTTTGAGAGAGTATAAGCTGGTTTGTTTTTAGTTATTTATTAAAGCATATTGTTTGCTTTGTGGCTTTGAACAACGATTCTGATGTTTGTAATGTATTGTGGGGCTGTGTTTTGGTTATATGAATTCATGTCTTTTTGGAATATTTCACTGACATTGTGTGTGTTTATGCTGATCTGTCAAAACTGATCTAATCCTTAACTTCAGCTATTCAGGTCACAGCTCACGATTAACACTGCCATTGTGTATATGCACCGATTCTACATGATCCAGTCTTTCACCCGCTTCCACAGAAATGTACGTTTCTTTATTAGCAGGTTTTTTATGATGGTGTTGGTTGCATTGGTGCACATCACAGCTTTTTTGTGTTGCATGTTGACAGGTGATCGCTCCTGCAGCTCTGTTTTTAGCAGCAAAGGTGGAAGAGCAGCCGCGCAAGCTGGAGCACGTGATCAAAGTGACCCATGCGTGTCTGAACCCTCAAGACCCTCCTCCAGACACCAGGAGTGATGTAAGTATTACACCAGTGAGAATGGCTCCAGTTTACACCATGCAGCAAATTCATATGTGCTTTCAATGTTTAAGATGTAACTGACAAGAGTTTTTTTTATAGTTCAATCATTTTTTATATTCATAGGTCTTCTGTGAGTGGTTGAATGTTGTTTGATTTACAGTAAATGCAACTTTGCTGGTATTTTGAAGGTTTTTAAAATCACACTTCTTAACTCAATAAGTACATAAATGCTTATTCAAATGTGTCAAGTTTGTGTTGTGTCACAGTACCAAAGTATGACCACTTTTCTTAACAGGTTATATAGTCTGTCCTCCTGCTGAAATGATCTTATTCTTTCCTCTTAGGCTGGATATTTATAAAGGTGTTCAGGCATCTTCTGTTGTAATGTTGTTTATGAGGCTCTTTCTGTCGTGTAGTGATGAATTGAAAGGCTGTGTTTTGTGTGATGAGGTGCTGACTGGCTGTTGCTCAGAGACTCGTTGTATTTTGATGAGAGTGAGTGAGAGAGTCTGTCAGTAATCTGCCTGTCCTCTCGACCTCAGACATACCTGCAGCAAGCTCAGGACCTGGTGATTCTTGAGAGCATTATACTGCAGACTCTGGGTAAGTGTGAGAGAAAGAGAGAGAGAGAGAGAGAGTGGGTCAGTGAATCATCATAGAGAGATACACCTAATAACAACATTAACTCTCATTCACTCACCGCATTTTCCCAGGATTCAACCGGACAATTAAGGCTCCTCATAAAGATCCATTCTTATCCTCTCACCTGTGTCAGATTTTGTTTATTTCCATGTCAACCGGACAATGTAATTCTTAGTTTTAATGATGCAACTACTAACTTGAGTGAAGGGTGGGCGGTATTACTAAATCTGTATAATTTACATCACAATGTGCTCATATTTACAGGAAATTTAGTGTTAATCATAACCATGTGGTTATTACAGTAAGTTAAATACTTAATGCTTTTTAATAGATGTTTTTTGTTTGTCACATGAACAAAGGCAAAAAATGTGTGTGTGTATATATATATGCATGTATGTATGTATGTGTATATACACGAACAACTTTAAGTTGCTCCTCTTGGACACATCTCTGTCTCGCTCTGTATTTTCATGTCTTTGTGTTTGTTTATAGCTCTCGAGGGCAAATGACATGAAGTGTAAATCACTACCGGTTGACAGATTGTTAGTCTTGTATTTACAGTCATGTGTTCAGTGCATCTTCAGTCCCTGTATGTGATGATTTTTCTATAATGTTGGTTGGTCACTGCTCTGCTGTGATCTCAGGCGGTTCTGTTTTGTGCCTTTTTGGTCGTTTGTTTGAACAATTTTGATTATAATCAAATGGCTCGCAGGCACTAGCATGGAGCTTGGCTCAAATGTGACACTGCAGGCGAGCGAGCGAGCACAGGAAGACCTGTGTTTGTGATTCACTCACTCATTCACATAAATATATCTGAAGAGTCGAAGCATTTCATTTGAGTTCAAACCGCAAACTAAAAGTCTCTTTTTTTTTTTTTATCTGCTCTGTTTTCTGCAGCGTTTGAAATCACCATTGATCATCCTCACACACATGTTGTCAAGTGTACTCAGCTTGTGCGAGGTAAGAACCTTTACTGTGAACTGTATTGACAGCTGATGGACACATTTTCACGGCATTGTGACATTTGGGATGTTTTTGTGGTTCCAGCGAGTAAGGATCTCGCCCAGACATCTTATTTCATGGCGACAAACAGGTGTGTTTATTTTCAGAGGGTGTTTAGAACAGCAGGTTATCATTTTATTCATGTTTATTTTTCAGGTTTCCTGCATTAAATACCTTCAGAAATTATATAACATACAACCAGTTACATTTCAGTCACGGAATATTAGCTGTAATATTGATTCAATTGATCCTCTAACTGGTTAATAAGTCAGAAATGTTTCCTTTTGCCTTGTGTAATTTTCATTTGTGTAGTTTCATACAAGTCGTCATTTCTGACAGATGTTTCATGTTTTGTGTTTCTGGTGGTCGTGACTGCTCTCGCTGCAGTCTCCACCTCACCACGTTCTGTTTGCAGTACAGCCCACCCATCGTCGCCTGTGTTTGCATTCATCTGGCCTGCAAATGGTCCAACTGGGAGATTCCAGTTTCCACAGACAGTAAACACTGGTGGGAATATGTTGATCCCACAGTCACCCTCGAGCTGTTAGATGGTATGTCAGCGTGGTTTATATATTTGTTTGTTTAATGCTGTGTGAACTTTTCTAGAACTTTTAATTAACAGTCTTTGAAAATGCAAACTTCACCTTTAAACTTTTCAAAGTTCTAAAGACTTTAAAAATGATTCGACAGAGCTCACGCACGAGTTTCTTCAGATCCTGGAGAAGACGCCCAGCCGTTTGAAACGCATTCGAAACTGGAAAGTGAGTCTGTTTAAGGCTTTAATTTTGAAGTTTAATGCGAATAGAATTTGAGTGTTTTTGTCTTTATTTTAAATAATAAATATTAAGTTTTATCTGTCAAAACCATGGCAACATGTTTTTGTTAGTTTACTTCTGCTATTTCTGTATTTAAAATAAGATACATTCTGCTAGGTTTAATGTTTTTGTGTGGTTTAAGTGTCTTTTGAGGTCATTGTGTGCCAATCAACAAAGCAGTTGTACATTGATTTTAGATCATGTTTCTTCTTGTTAATGAAGTGTTTTTCCGTAGTCTGATTCTAATTTGTCTGTTGATTCAGGCTGCAGGTCAAACTACCAAAAGGTCAAAGGTGCAAGATGGTGACCAATCAGAAGCCATTATGAACATGATCTCCATGGCATCATCTGATAGCACATTGACTGGACTGATGAGTCTCTCAGCTTCTGTCTCAGACTCAATGGCTTGCTTAGAAGATGACCACAACACCTCGTCCCAACACTGGCAGCCTTCCGGCAAAGAGCCACCAACCTCCAGCGAGCTCCACACCCCTGCCAAAGTGTCTCTGAGCGAGTATCGGGCCAAACATGCAGAAGAACTTGCGGCACAGAAGAGGAAACTGGAGAACATGGAGGCCAGCGTGAAGCAGGGATATGCCACTGCCGCCCAGGCTCTCATGAACCAGCAGAAGAAAGAGAAGCACCATCATCACCAGCAGCAGCAGCAGTCCACGTCTGGTTCTTCAGACCAGAGCAACCCCTCACCCATCGTCCTGAAGATCCCACTGGACGAGCGGTCGGAACGCAATTCCCTGAAGATGCGTTTTCCTGTGTCGGGCCAGTCAGCAGGCAGCGGCCACAGCAGCAGCAGCCGAGGGTCCGAGCAGGACATTAAGGTGCGAATACGCGTTCCAGAAAGAAGAGGTGGATCAGGGGAAGACGGAAAGAGTCGAGAGAAACACAGAGAGCGGTCCAACCATCACCACCACCATCATCATCACCATCATCACCACCACTCTTCCTCCAGCAGTTCCTTATCTTCATCCTCATCGTCTTCCTCGTCCTCGGCACATAAACACTCAAGTTCTACCAGCATGTCTGGAAGTAGCAAAAAGGTCTCAGGTGACTCTGTGCGAATGAGCTCCTCATCTTCATCCAGAAAAAGGACTCACGTGCCGGACTCTTCAGCTGGAGCCCACCCCTCAAAAGTCAGCAAATCCTCCAGAAACTCATTTCAGCTCCCGACGCTTCCCGGGGTGCCGTCCCACTCTCTGGGTCACGGGTCCGAGACCCTTCCCCCTCTGAGCCTCTCACACCATCAGGGAAACTACTCGCACTCCAAGACGGACAAGGCCGACACTAACGGCCACAACGCTGGCGGCCAATCCAACGAGTTCCAGGACACGTTTGACATGCTGAACTCGCTGCTTAGCGCGCAGGGCGTGCAGCCGGCACAGCCGCAAATGTTTGACTATCGCCCTCAGTACGGCGAGTACCGATACAGCAGTAGCGCTCGCGGAGGAACCCAGCCTCCGCCCCTCCCGGCAGAACCCCCTCCACCACTGCCCCCACTGCCCAAATAACTGCCGCGCCATCTTCTGCTCACCTCCGCCGTCCTTAAACGCTGATTATATCAGTTGCCCTGCAGCCCCCGGTATCCCCTCGTGTCTGATTTCCTGTGACTCTCAGTTTGACAGCACAGTAATGTAAACGTTCCTTTTCAGCTGAAGAAAATCTTCATCTTGCTTTGTCTCTCACAAGTCACATTTTGTCTGAGTGTTCATGACACCCATCTGTGGCAATAATGTTAAAACAGAACAAAATATTGCAAAAAAAGAAGCAAAATCTTATTTATTACAAAAAATTGTACATACTATTTTTGATGTGGCTCATTTTATATCAGCTCTATATATAACAGAAGTGCATAAAGGATAAAGGGTATGTATAACTGAATGAGAGGGACCCTGTGTTTTAGCCATTGTCCTCTTTAATATGAGTAGAACTTTGAATGCAAACATGAAAATGTTTTTTGGTTTTATGTATGGATTTAAGTCTTGCTAACATTGTGTCTTTTTTATCAAGTATGGTATTTATTATTAGCCTTTTAAAACAGTAGTTATTAGCAGTCAGTGCTTGAACGCATCAGCTGATGTCTGGATTTATTTTTATACTGTAACCTGCTTCTGTATTAGCTGACAGGTCATGTATGTTTGGAGAATGGACATACAGATCCCATATCTGCATCCTAATCTATGTTCCAAATATATGAATAGTTCTGTTTGGTAAATATTTGTGGTCCTTTTTTGTAACTTTCTTGTAATAATTCTGTAAATGACCTATTTTTACAATTTTCCCCAAAACAGAAATTTCCTAACGTAGGAAACATGTCTGATGGATGCAGTCATTGTTTTAAATGGTTGTAGATTATCACTCGCTCATTTTACACTAAAACTGTATGTCCTGCTCATACCTGCTTCATTCTATTGTATTTTTGTTTGATGGTTGTGATGGACATCAGTGACTTTCTGTATGACCTTTATTAGTGAGAATAACATTTATTTAATAAAAACAAATATGATCAGTTCAGTATGTCATACAGATGTGAACTGATGTTTAAATGAAATCTCTCTAATTTCCTTAAAGTTTTTTCAGTGACTTTCATGTAGCACAAGCAGAGAATTCTTTTTAATCTGTTCTTTTACAAACAGACTATCATTTCTGCTACTGTATTAGTAGATTTTTTCAGACTTTTGTCCATCACAGCCTTGTTTTGGTTTCCATCAAATGAAATATATTGTTTTCTCTAAGGTCTGTTTGATTCCTGTTTGTCATTTTTTGTACTATTACATCATGAACATGACATGCTTGACTGTATAGTGAAATGTCTCTTCATGTTTAAATGATGATGATGTTACAGAAACTGATGTATTACAACCCTCTCCAGGTCATATTGGCATTTGGAAAGATATTGATAAGCCATCCAATCAAAGGTCATGAAATTGCGAGTCCGTTGAGCATTAAATGTGAGTGAAACCTGTTTTAAAGCAGTCGCTCTGCAGAAATCTTTAATGAGACTGTATTTCTATTGCTTGATCATGTCTGGCTCATTTGTAATTATGCAGTTAGTAGCACAATGATTCAGATCCCTGTGATGCTAAAGCCATTTTCAACCCTTGAATTTCATGGCTTGTCCCTTTCAGTGCTGAATTCACTGAAAACACACAGCATGGATTTTTCTACTGTGAAAGTACATTTGATAAGTGTTGCATTCTTTATTGCGATTTAATGAGTCTTTTCTCCCCCAATGTTTTTAGGAACACAGCTGAAACTCTGTAAAACACACAATAAGCTACAAAAGATCTTGTTTTTCACTACTTTGGCATATTTTCCCTATATAATACATTTGTCATTTCTATACTTTGTCATTTATTGTTAAATGGTCTGATGGCATGTTAAGATGTTTTCTGCTCACAGTGTTGTTTAATTGAACGCATTTGTGTGGGTCTAATGCAATTTATGTCATCACTGTATTTTTCATGTACCTCTGTCGGATGAGGACAGCGTTCTGTCAAATGTACATACACACTGTTTTCTGTGTTTAGTGGTACCACATGAACTCAGGTTTTGAATTGTTGGGGTGTTTCGTGTCAGAATTTAGGGGTTTGCATTTTTGTGAACACTTTTTATAAATGTGGTTGATATATTCTGTAAATTACTGCTTTATGAGAAACATACTCGTGGGTGTTTTTCTGAATAATTACAGTGTAAAATGTTATAATGTGACAGACATTCTACTGCTTCTCACAGTAAGTTCACCTGACTGATTTTTATACAACAAATCGAACCGTTTTCCTTCCACCTGATGTCAAAACCTTTGTGGTTTGCCTTTGAATTCAGTGCTGGAATAAAGACTTACAACAACACACTAGAAATGCTGTTTGTGACTATTTAGAACACACTTCTGAAACCTGATTTATTTTCTTGCAAGGATTCTGAAAATCTGGTAAACCAAGAAGTCACAAGAGCTGTTGTAATCCTTATTAACTTGCCATTCTTGGCATTTTTGTGCAGCCATAATGAGTAACTTATTGTTTGATTCACATTTTAAAACAGAACGTGTTAATTAGAGCGAGTCTAAGTGAAGTATTTCAGTGACAGAAGTGGCTTTTATTTTAAATTAATTTATAATAATTTATGAATGTCTTTATTTCACTGAAAAGGAATATTTGTATTGAGTATTAGTAATTATTTGAGTATTGAGGGCATTTTTACAGTGAGATGTGCAGATATGAACAGGGTTCATTGTTCAGCCGTTCATCTCACATGACTCTGAATACAGCAGCCGTTTATTAAACGTCTGAACTTTCCCAGCTGTTAAACTCTTGAACGCGATTATTAAATTGTGTTTCTCATATTTTATCTCAAACATCTCTGTAACATTTACAATGAGGTTCCATTCGTTAACTTGAATTAATGCATTAGTTAATAAGAACTAACAATAAATAATAGATTTTAACTGAAAGTATTCATCTTTGGTAAAGTTAATGCAAATACAGTTTTTGTTGGTGTTAATGTGTAATAAATAACAGTTAATTAACCTTTGATTTTAAAAATGTTAGTAAATGTGGAAATTTTAAATATTTAAAATCATAAAATATATTAAATTAAAAATAGCATTTTAATTATAAATATATACATATATCTAAGATTAATAAGTGCTGAAGAAGTATTGTAAATTGTTAGCTCATGTTAACTAAGGCAGTAAACTAATGTTAACAAATGGAAGCTTACCCATATCTCTAATATTTCACCTGTCCCAGTTTTATAAACCATTAAATAACAAACTGCAGCAAAACTTCTATTGCGTTAACAGATAAAAATATTATAGAGGTCCATCAGGAAAAGATGATGTGACTCAGTCCTGAAATGTCAGATCTAATATTTTACACTCTTAAAAGTAAAGACTCTTAAAAACACATTAAATTCAACAAAGAAGTGTTTTCTTATCAATTATTTTTAAACTCTCTTCAGCATCATCAGAAACTACTGCATGTGTGTGTGTGTGTGTTTACATAATGTGTGTCTGTGTGGTCATGTGTTGGGAGTGGCCAGTCTATCAGAGATGTAAGACTTTGCTATATAAAGAGAAATCTTCCTTTAAACGTCTTTGCAGAAGTCATAACGTGTCAACAACAAGGTAGCAAAATGAAGCTACTAACAAGAATGTTGCTACTGACCTGTTTCTCTGTGGCCCTAACAAGTAAGTTAACATATATATTATATATTTACCGACGTATTTTATACACATATTGTTTTAATTGCATTATAGTTGTGGCTATGATGATGACAAAGTGGTCATGAATTCTATTTGAATGAGTATTATTATATTA
>JAZGTK010006106.1:0-21320 GCA_036877625.1 Ambastaia sidthimunki
GTGACAAATGTAGGTTTTTCTATAGTAGCATCAGTAACTTTTACTTCTACATGACAAACAGGCGTTCTATACGAATGACATCAGCTTTAAATTAACGATTTCACATTGTCACCCAACGGACAAACTGTACCGAGGGTTTGGATTACTACTGACGCAGTCTGTGTACAGAAACCCCTGAGGGATCTTGAAGGGTTTCCTCTGCTTTCGGTGGGATATGTGGCAGTGTGGGTGTGTGTGCACATCATGGGAGGCTTGTCTCTGGAGATCAAACCCAAAACGTTCCTGCTGCCCTCATCAAACCAAACGGTCACTAAGCAACAGTCGCCTAGTGCCAGGTTTACGTGGGGGGAAGTCTCAGCAACAAATTTACCTGCAGCAAGTACGTTACTAAATCATACAAGACTGAGTCAAACCTACAAGCATTTATTTAACCTGGAATATTTTACCTGTTTTAATTTGCCAATTAGTTAATGTCTTTATCCAAGGCAACTATACAGAGGTAGTCTAACTAGTAACCTGTTGTTAACACACAAGTTTTGCTCATGTGCACAAATTAGTTTTGATGACAACAACAGTTAGCAGATAGCAAGCATATATTTCTATATTGTATAAATATTTGAGGACAAAATAAGTTGTGGTCATCAAGGTATGAGCTAGTTTTACAGAGCCAGGTCTGGTTAATAGCATAAGTAAATTAGCACCTACACATACTTTCAGCTGCATCATAAATTTCTCAACAGCCTTTGACCAACTGCAACGGCCAGTCTTATGACATCAGGAAATGATGCAATATGCACATTCTCAGTTGATCATTTTCTTGATGAATCACTCATTTAAGCTTTACGAGCTGAAATCACTTCAGGCTTACACCACCTTCTGGATTAGTTCTACATAATCCACATGTGACAACTAAAGGGAACTTATGGGCACATTTTCTAACCCGCTTCCTCCCTGCAAGTATAAATTAAGGAAAGCGATTTCCACTTCAATCGTTTGTCTGGTTTACAACAGTTGTATTAGAAGGATGTATCTGAAATCTATTAAGAGAACTCACCAGAACCAGCCGTCCCAGAATGCACCACCTCCATGTACACCTCAAAGGTTGACCCAGGGCTCTCCCTGAAATATAAATAGCATAGAGGTCAGAGGTCAAAGATGACACTTAGGGGAATGTTAAAACAGAAGTGTGATTTCTGAATCACTAGCATCATCAAACAAAACTAAAAAACTAAAAAAAAACAAACTCCCTTAGTTTAAACTCCCTTCAATGTCCGCCTGGGACTAATAACGTTTTTTGAATTTAACTGTAATTGGACAAAAATAGCAACAGGGTATCCTAAATATATATATATATATATATATATGTCGAAACTTACAGTGTGGGCAGTTTTGTTAAATATAAAGTGATCAATCTTGTTATATGTGATCTAGTTTTGTTTTGACTCAGTCTAGGGATGAGGGATCAATATTTCAAAGTATTTCAATATTAATATTACATACAATATATCACAATGCTGTTATGATATTCTCCCACCAGGAATCAATACTTTGTTACATGTTTCATTTGAATGTGATTTAAAGTCATAGTCAAACATCATTCAGAGCAGATACGTAAGAAGGCGACACATACTGAAGCATTAGATAACACACACTCCCAACTATTTTTTTTTTGACTGGCCACTAGCTTCAGCACTGTTATACTTAAACATAATCTAAACTGGTTCTAGATAACAAGGTTGTTTTAAGTGACTACAATTACAACATCAAATATATCAACAGTGAAGGTAATGTTACACAGCTGTAAATGAATCTCATGATGGTTGTTTTATGCTTATGCCTGGACTAGATCTTTGACAGGTTTCAACATGGTGGGATGAAGGAATGTTTAGAACTGACAGCCTTTCAATCTTTCACACTGTTTCCAAAACAGTCTTATCATGGTCTGATTTTAAACCCCCCCAAAAACACTATGTGACCGCAGCATGGCACAAACTGACCTTTAACATGTTTTATTCATAACGTGCATTGAATTACTGTAAATTCTCCATTGCTTTTATATGCGTTTTTAATATATAATCATGCATGTTATGCTGAAAAGATCATATCTCAATAATGTCACAATTAAAACGTGAATGCGTGCCTTAAAGACATGCAATCCATCAACGTGACTATTGTTTACGTTTTGTTACGTGTCTACACCTTAGATTGAATAGCATTGCAAAACACAACCCATAGCTCCCGACAACATAATGCAATACAACGCAATGAAGTGCAACATTAATTGTGCAAACGACAAAATAAAAACCCATCCCGTCTCTGTCGCAACAAGTCTAAACGGGCCTTTTAGGGAGGTCAAAACTCTTATTTATAACAATACTGCTTGTCATGCAGGAATAAATAGCGACGGTGACGCTTACTTGATGCGAGAGCCCATTTTCAGCTTTATTTAAATCCAATCTTTTCTTGCAATAATGTGACAACGAACCGCTGTCTGAATTATATTTCCCCGCTATACCGTCACATACTGCTCAGGAACGCCATGGTCTCCACGCGCAGATCACGGTACTACGGCAGCGAGGGATTGTGGGAGTTGTAGTTTTGTGGGCGTGTCTGCGGCTGACAGTAGGTGGGGCGCTAAACTACATTTCCCATACTGCAAAATACTTGGGGCGTAAAAGGCGCCTGACACAGAAGGGGGTGTAGCGTGATGCCTGGGCATTACAACAATGAATTGCAGCAACAGCTGCAACAGCTGTATGGCAGATGGTCATTATGAATGTGTTTTGTAGGAGAGATTGAGTCTGAAACTACTGTGCTTCACTTATTACATCAAAATATATACAGCAGCATTTGGATGATGGTGTTGCCTATGGAGAATGTTGATTTAAAATACATTTTATTACATTTTAGACACGTTCTTTTCTTTCTTTTTAAGTTATCTTTTGTAAGTTGCTTTGGATTAAAGGTAATTGAAAAGCTGCCATATGAAAAATAACATATATTGTATAATAAAAACCTGCCATATGAAAAATAACATATATTGTATAATAAAAACCTGCTATATGAAAAATAACTTATATATTGTATAATGAAAAGCTGCCATATGAAAAATAACTTATATATTGTATAATGAAAACCTGCTATATGAATAACAGCCTATATATATTTTAATATTTCAAGTGAATTGGAACACTTTTATGTTGAATAAACTGCCTGTTATTCTACAGGTTAACTCAACACAAATATTTAAAAGTGCATGTTTACTAAGAGTTTATAGTTTCTTGGTTATTTTGTGGAAAGTTATATTCATCATATATCATATGGTACTTTATTACACCAATGGAGTTTAAAGATGAACCTGGTAAACAAATAATAAACATTTAAGCTATTTTTCTTTTACTTGAATCATGTTTACAGTCTACAAAACCTGTTGCCCAATACAGTTATAACCTTTACCTCAAATAATGCTAATTCTTTATATGACGTATGTCAGAAAATTTCCTTGGACATGGAGTTTCTCATAACATATCTCATTTCATTTTGTGCATGAGACTTTCTCTTATATAATAGAAAAGATAAACGAAAGCCCGCGCAACGCATGTGCAAAGAGCTACTTGATCTAAATTACTTTCAATGGTGTCATGGAAACAAACCTTTTAACTGTTAAGGCTTGACTATATCAACAGCCATAACAAAGACATCCTGTAACCAAGCGCACGGAGTCTGAGGAGTTGAGGGCGCTTGCATCCTCTCCGCGCAAACCCGGAGCGCAACAGGGAAACGGGCAACCAATACGAGTCAGAGGAAACTTGCACGGGTGCCAACCTTCAGGTCCACCCCCAGGACTCAACCCGACGAACGACGTCCTCTTCTGCCTCAATAGATCCGGGATTTTGTTATTGCAAAAAGTCTTTCTTATTGCATTTCAGATGTTTGACGGGATATGTTTGGTGGTAAATAAGAAATAATTTCAGCAGCTGGAAATGTTATGTTCTTAATATTGGACCGCAAGTCTAGCATCTCTGTCTTATAAATGGTGATGCAAGAGGTTTGAATGGTTGAATAGTTACCTGAGTGGTTAAAAAGACTGTTTAAACAAAGGACGTCTCACTTTACTAGTCTGGAGGTGGAATATAAGCATTTATCCCAGTTCAGAAACGTAAGCAGGACAATCGTCTCAATCAACATGGAAGACAATGAACAGGTAAGAATTAATTTTATGCTTTTATACAGGACAAAGAGTTGTGTTGTGTGGCAGTATTTTACAGTATAGCCTAAAAGTGATTTGACGTTTATGTAACCAGATTCTGTTGTAAGCTGTCTGTTATTTTTTTCATTTTTTATTTATGTGTAAATGTTTAAGCTCATAAAAATATTTTAATAAATGCCAAAAAGTATAATGTGCAGTGGTTAGTAGGTGTTTATGTCTTGTCTGACCCGTATATATGTGTAACCTGGCTATTGGTTGCTTCAGTAATACAATTCTGTTAGGCTGTAGGTTACAATTATATATAAAGAAATATTACATAATTAAAGTAATACTATACAATTAATCGTATTAAAATAACAATTATTACAATAACATAATTGTACGTATATTGTTTTGTACTATAGGCACGTTTTTCACAAAGATTGTGCTAAATGGCCTATTTTTAAAAGTGCATATAGCTTAAGTGTTTAATTATTATTTAGACTGAATAATAAGTAAGTTTTATGGCTCAGAAATATTTTATTTATGTAAATACAATTCAGTCTATACTCATAAATTCACAGAAAAATGAATTAGGCCCTAAAATTTGAAAATGAATAAGTCCGTATGTATTTGATTAATTTTCTGAAACATTTTGTTTAATTGTGGTATTTAAAATATATAGGCAATAAGGAAAGTAGGTCTGAGGAGCACATATTAAGGTTTGGGTTGTTTCAGAGCTCAATGGTGTGCGCGGGCTGCGGCAGACTGATCTCAGATCGGTTTTACCTGCTCGCGGCTGACCGTCAGTGGCACGAGCGGTGCTTGAAATGCAGCGCGTGTCAAGCTGATCTGGAGTCAGAGCTCACGTGCTTCAGTAAACACGGGGACATTTACTGTAAAGACGACTACTACAGGTACAATAAAAACACACACAAATTATCAAACTATCTGTACTTCTAAACTAAACTATACGTCTATAACCTAATGAATATTGATCATCGTTTATTTTAAAATCAGTTGGTACACAAAAACAAATTGTAAAATATTAAAACATAAAAGATTACCCAAAGCTTTTGCCATTTGAAACTGTAATTAATAAATCGTATTAACAAACTGACAACATATAAAACTATTTTGACAACCTGTTCTGGCATTCATGACAAAAAATACAATCAACAATTTAAGAAATACAAAAATTAGCTTATATTTGTACAAACGTTTAGTCTTCTGACAGTTCATCAGAATCCTTTTGTTTTTGATATCCAGAATTATTTTTATTCCAAGTCATATTTTATAACAGCTTGTCTTCTCCTAAGCAGGCTGTTTTCTTTGCAAAGATGTGCGCGGTGTCACCTGGGTATCCCAGCCTCAGAGATAGTGATGCGTGCCAGAGATCTGGTGTATCACCTGAGCTGTTTTTCCTGCGTCACCTGTGACAAAGTGCTGTTCACCGGAGATCATTTTGGGATGAGAGACACTTCAGTGTACTGCCAAGTCCATTTCGAGATGCTGTTACAGGGGGAAAACCACACACAGCTTTATTATTTAGACGTGTCTCCTGTACAGCCGAACTCTAAGACCCCCAAAGCAAATGATGAAGGGGTCCCTGTGCAGAGAGGACGGTCCCGGAGGAGGAAAAACTTAGACGCTGCAGACCCTGTTTATAATTCAGGTAATGCATTGTGGATGATATTGAAACAACTGAAATACTTTTTTGCATGGCTTCAGAATGTAATAAAAATGTTAGTCGTTTTTTGTTACATCAAAGAATATGAGGATATCAACAATGTTTTTTAGAGTTTGTAAATTCTATAGTTGTCTTTGGTTTCTGATATATTTGAGCTCTTAGCGTGTCCCATACTGTTATTGATTAAGTGTGTGTGTGTGTGTGTGTGTTCTAGATGTGAGTGATATGGGTGCAGACCTGTTGGAGAGAGTGAGACAGTTTAGCTCTCAGAAGTCCAAACGCATGAGAACGTCCTTCAAGCACCATCAGCTGAGGAGCATGCAAGCCTTCTTCAACCACAACCACAATCCAGACGCCAAAGATCTCAAAGAGCTTGCGCAAAAAACTGGCCTCACAAAACGTGTGCTCCAGGTCTGAATGACCTTTCTGGATGTGTGACCTCTGTTTTGGTTAGATATGCACCTTAGAAGTTGCTCCAGTAATAAGTGTGAGGTACATATTGGATAAAAGCCTTTGCCAAGCTATCTCTCTGTTTGCTCAATGGCATCTTTATTTTTTGCAGGTTTGGTTCCAGAATGCTCGTGCAAAATTCAGGAGAAATCATGTATATCAGGAGAGCATTGGAGCGGACAATATTTCGGACAATTCCACTATCACATCAATATCGGTACCTTCACCAGAGATGTCTCCTCCATCCTTGAATCCATCAAGCCCTTTTAGCACCTTGGAACAAAACACACTTGCAAACCACAGAAGCTTGAGCCCGTCACACCACACACCTCCCGATTTCTTCTAAGTTCCTCCACCACAACATAAAGATCTTAAAGCATCTTCAGCCAAGATCTGATTAATAACCTTTTTTGCTATATGGAGTTCTTGAGTTAGATAAGATTACATAAGTTCTTGATCTTACATTATGGTTCTTCTCTATCCGGACATAAGCCATATCTCACTGATATCAGGTCACGAAGAACGTTAATCACGTTCTTTAGAGGTCCAAAGGAGCAAACTATATGTACCCAGGATCTATTCACACACTTACACACACATGCCCTCATAAGTACACACTGTAGAAGTCAGATGTGGTTTTGCCGTCTATTTGAAGTCTCCAAACAAGATTAACTCGGATTATGTTCCTCAGCAGAAGAAAGCAAAATAAAGTGTCTACGTTTTGAGAAAAAAAGATGTTTGTTTATTCAGCACCGGGGTGTGTGGTGTTTGATTATTTTACCCTGCTTATATGAAAGTGTTGTGTATGTACTAGTGCATTAAGCTTATTTGTGTGTGTGTTTAAAGTTTGTGTAATTGTAATTACTCTGATCCCTGCCGAGGTGATTGTGGTTTGCATTGTGCATATACGAGCTGAGGTTGAACCATCCCAGTCTTGGCAGGCTTGGTGTAGATACACAGTCCCAGCATCAAAGGGGCGATATTTGGTGTTGCCTCTGCGTCATGACCGCAGTGTTTTATTAGCTGCTAATAAAGCCCGAGTTTTGCATTGCAAAAAGTTGCGTTTGTTTAGGGTGTTTGTCAAAAACTACACAATCAGCATGTAAATCATTTTCCCCCAGAAGATGGAAAGAGCAAACATGCAAATAATAAAGAAAGGCTGTTTGATTTGGACTGTTTTGTGCGCCGCATATTTCGTGATTGTGGTTGTGGCTGAACCAAGTGTTTTCCGCAAGCAAGCTGATGTGTATGTTTCTGTATGCGTGTGTGTTTTTATGGATGAGAAACTACAGCACAAGCCAGTCTCTGTGGGACAGACTCCCTGTCCAACCACACCCAAAATTATACTTACAAGACTGTTTAGCTAAAAAAAAATACAAATACAACACTGCAGTAAAATTACATTCTAAAATTTCTGCTTTCTTGTTTAAAGGCTCAACTAGCTAATTTAAAGACCTATTTAAACTACAATAATACTTTGTTGCGGTATTACAGAATGAGTTGGTGTGAATTACTAACACACATAACAAGCAGAAGCAGTTTTATATTCTCATTTAACTGGTGATTTTTATTACTTTTCATCACTGTAATATTTTTACAGTATTACAGTAAAACAAATTGAAACCATGATCACCATGAACAAAGGGTATTAAATAATTGCATTGTATAAATAATTGTATACATATTCTACAATTTTAAATAATATTACGGTACTAATATGATACGTATATAAACAAAAATCGTGTAATTTGTAAATAAAAAATTTTGTCCGTGATCCCTTTAATGTTGGTGCTTGTGTCCTGCAGGGGGCGCTACTGACCAGACAAAATAAATGTCTGATGACTGCTCAACAAAGAATCCTAAAAATTCACAAACCTTCTAGCATAATAGCCACAATTACACACACACACACACACACACACAGTCCTTTACACATACACACACATATACTTACAATAAGAAAACTCTCCAAGTTTGTTGTGTCATTCTTTGTTGTATTGCTAATGAAATGTATCCTTGCTACTTCAGTACAGATAAGACAAATGTAATGTCTAAAATAGCAACCTTTGAAAAAAATAACTCTCAGATGTCTCTCAGTGTGTCTGTGTGTGTGCTAAAGGCAGGCACGTGTCTGAAAGCATTTGGTCATAATTTCCCCCAAGAATGACAACCATTCAGGTAGAGAATGAGTGTGTGTGCGTGCAAGAGACAGACAGAAGTAAGACATAAAAAGATCTGTAGCAAACTCTAGAAAGATCTGCTTTTTCAAAACCCACAGCGGCCCACATGAAAGTCTAGGGGGTTTTACTGTCATACCATTATTACGCGTGGGGTTATGCCGAAACAATGTCTTCATGTCACTTTTAAAATGTTTCAAAACTCTTGAATTACTCTTGAGTCACCCAAAGATTTAGGACATTTAGAACGAAAAAATTGATTAAAAAGAATACGAATTCTATTCATTTCTGTTTGTTAAAAAGTTTTGGTTCTGAAAAGTTTTAACAAGCTTACACAAAGTAACAGACGCAGTGCGCTCTGTAGCCAGACTGACATGTGATGCCCTTGATCTGACACGGGTGGTCTCTGAGTGCAAAGCAAAGGGGTCTTCGCCACGTTTTATAGCCCTGTGCATGACTCAAGAACTCGCACTGGAGGTAAGCGGAACAACCTCGTGACTTTTAACTTGATTTGTTGAAAACACGATGCTCGTGACCATTGCGGGGGCGCGCGCATGCCTCGGGATACACGGAGTGTTACGATTGCTCAACGTGTTCGCGTCGAACAGGAAGATCGTGCCAAACTGCTGTTGGGGTCCACTTGGCTTGCGTGCAAAACATGTCGGTGTAGCCCACCAGAGAAGAGAGGGGCAATCTAAATGAGGACAAGGCGAAAACAACTATGCATTTGTAGTTCCGTTGGCACACAGTTATAAACAGGATAAAGGTAGGTAGTTAATGTTAGGTTAAGTACTGGTAGGGTTTGGTTATACTGCGCTTCTGTAATGCCAAGCAGATCTGTTTTGAAAGTTCATGCAACTGTGCACTACATGCATATTACGGACTTATTTCGCTAACTTATTTTTACAGATGCATGCTTTAGAAACATTAAACATACTCTTAAACAATCATGTGGCACGATATAGAGGAATAATTGAGTGTAGAGAAAACATTAATGGTTAGAAATTCAGTGACATGTATTTCTGATGAAGACATACTGAAACAACCACTTTGAGACTTCGACCATTCATGCAAATATAACACACAGCTTCTAATCCACATTCTCATACGATCGTGGTCTGTTATAGCAATAACTCGCTTTTTATTACCTACATAATTGTATTGCAAAGCGGTTGTTTTATATACAAGGAAAATGTAGGGGGTGGGCGGAGTGATGGCTCCGCCCATGGGCGGTATTTGTTTGTATCCATTCACGTGTTTTTGGCCGCAAAGTATCGCTTTTGCCCGTGATCTTTACTCTGGTACAATCTGACACATTGTGGCGTGCATTGAGTTTATTCAGAGAAATGGGTGGCTGATAAATAACGTGGTTAACAAAAACTTTCTGAATTTATGTTTTTTTATTACCTTTAAATCTTATGATAAAAATATGCTTGAATGATTGAAAATAGGTTTTGTAAATATTAACAAAGTCACCATTTCACATTTCTACCATATTACAATAGCAACTGGCATGTCTACCATGTTTTAAAGGTTATGCAGTGTGACAACGATAATATATAACAAAAGTAGGACAATTTTCCATGTTTAAGTTTATACAACAAAGAGATGCAAATACAGTCTCATGTCTTGTTCGTTTGGGTGGCAAAACATGATGCTTTAGTGATGTGGGATGTATCATAAATGAAATATTAATCTTTACCCGTGTGTTTCATGCTTTCCGCGGGGGTTTGCTGTTATTCATATTATGGGAATTTATCAGGAATTTATTGAGTTGTTAGATCTAAATTTTCATCGAGCGGAAACACGAGCCTTATGACTCAGAAAAATTAGAGGAAGATATACGATATATATATATCAGCCTTAAAAGTGCTGTAGTGAGCACAATGTGACACCCTTCTAAGTATTCTAATAAGCTTTCTAGGAACAGTAACTCACGTTGGCCTGTCTACAGATCTGTGAGCAGATGCACAGCGACTGCACCGGCGTGTATTCTAGACAGGAAGACACAATTCGTCATTGCATTTTTCTTATTTGAATGGAAGAAAAGGTGTTTTTCCTGCCCTGTAAGAGCAAGAACTGACATGTTTGTTTTTTTATTTTAATGCTCAAAAAAGATATGCGATCTATCTGTCTATTAGAGACAGGTTATGAGTCAGGTTATGAGTCTTGTTGTGGTTAGTCTTGATGTGAGATATTTCAATATTATTTTAAAGTACAGTATGATTGCAGTATTTAGCAATAATGCTCAAACGTCTTTTGTGGGTAGGTTCTTGATTTAATTGTCAATATATTTTTAGTTTTATATTTTCATAACCACATATTTCACTTACAATTTGTTGTACTGTACATTAATAGCATTTAACATAGAGGGCAGAGATAATAGATAAAAAGATAATGGATAACATAATTAAACCAGATGTGCACACACACACACACACACACACATACACAAACGTTTCAAACTTGCTAACACACTCATTCTATCTGCTAATTAGACTTTAATGTATCTAGTATGTATGGAATGTTGTTGGAACGGCTCTACAAAGCAATTTGTATGTGTGTGTAAATGTGGGTTAGTAGGTTTATCTAGTTCTTGATTAAAATAAAACAGGTGTTGTTAGTACATGCCATGTTGTGTGCCCTGAAGACAACACACACGCATACACACACATACACACAGAAACATACTTGTAGTGTATTATTTCAAACCTTTCTTGATACTTCGCACTTCAACACACAGAGATAGTATCTTTTCTGTTTGTAATTAAGAGTTTTTTAAGAATTTCCTCCATATTTTAAGTGTGAGAGTTTCATAAGAAGACGGTCAGAGGAATCGTGGGTCGTGACATAACAAGCAATAATAAAAGTTAGTGTTGGACGGTGTAGTTTAAAACACTGACAGCTGTCATATGGAAATCAAAAAGGCTTTTGAATAAGGCAGATGTGAGGTTTTGATTGTCATCTTTGTGTTTGTCTGCAGGTGTGACGTGTCATTATGGAACAAAACAGCTTTCATGATGAGAATAAAAATTACACAGTGCCAGTACAGAACGACCAGGTCTGACCACACACATACGCACACACACACACACACACGCGCACACGTGCAGGTGTTGGCACAGGCTCATGTGGGCATACGCTGTTGTTAAACCTGTTAATCTTGTATGAATCATTCACAATAGTCCCTGACATGTGTACTAACATAATGCTAACCGCATGCTAGTGATGACTTAACACTACCTCTCTCTCTCTCTCTCTCTCTCTCTCTCTCTCAGAGGAATATGTTGGGATATGCTTACTACTCCATGCTTTCCAGCTTCCGTGTTGAGAAGAAGATCGGCCGTGGTCAGTTCAGTGAGGTTTATAAAGCCACATGTCTACTAGACAACCAGCGGGTGGCTTTGAAAAAAGTACAGGTGATAAACGGTTTTAAAACTGCATGCTGTTTTTGCAGTATGAATGCTATAGCATGCAAATATTAAGTATGAAGTGAATGATTATTTTATTACTGTACACCTTTAAAATGCACTTTTACAATATACAATATGCAGTACACAATGTTCTGAATATACTGCACAGGGAAGTAGATTTCGGGTGTGTTTTGTAACATTGTGTTATTCGCTTGTGTTTTGTCAGATCTTTGGAATGATGGATACCAAATCGCGGCAGGACTGCGTTAAAGAGATCGACCTGTTAAAGGTTATTAATGTGCTTTAAGACTTAAACATGTTTTTTTATGTGAGAGAGTTTTTGACGTTGCTGTTCATTCTATTTTTGCAGCAGTTGAACCATCCGAATGTAATAAAGTATCTGGACTCGTTTATCGAAGACAACGAGTTGAATATCGTTCTGGAGTTAGCTGATGCTGGAGACCTCTCTCAGATGATTAAGGTCTTTCTCAGTGTGTGTGTGTGTGCGCATGTCTGTGTGTGTGCGCATGTCTGTGTGTGTGTGTGTGCTACACTGTCCTGACAGTGAGGCAGGTGAGCGCCTGATAAACAGAGTGGGAGGTGTCACTGTTGTATCTCCGTAACAACCAGGTGAAGAGAGACAGATGTTCAATAGACCTCAATGTGAAATGAACCGGTCAGCTTTTCATTCATTAAACTCTCAGTCTCTTGCTTTCACTCTCTGTAACATATTCTTATATATCTTAGTCCCTCTTTCTTGCATGTTTTTTGCCCCACCCTACTGTGGCCACACCTGATACAAAGCTCCACCCCTTTGTTTGGGCACTCTTTGTTTTGAGCTGAAACAAATAAAAATAAGTAAAAAATAAGTGACTGGATGTAACTATTGAAAGACTAGATTCTAGATTCTACAAGTCTCCCACTTTTATTTAGTTTATGATTTAGCAATTTTGATTATGAACAGTAAGTTGCAAATAAGATTGTAGTATAATATCAGCCATTTAGTACATTTTACCATGCTTAAATCCATTCCACAGATTTACTGGAAAAAATAAGCACAGAAAATGAGAAAAGAAGTATATGCTGTCTGGGCTTAGTAATAGGAATGTTATTCCAGAAACAACAAAGGATGTTATTTCAGGAACATTCCCTACTTACTCAAAATTATCCTGCGTATCTACTGAGAAATATCAGTTTCATTATTCACTGTGATGCTATATTAGTGTGAAAATCCTAATTTTGAGTTTTCCTTCTGCCTTTCTTTTGTAAAATGCCCTGAAATGTCTGTGTTTGTGTGTGTGCAGTATTTTAAGAAGAAGCAAAGATTGATTCCAGAGAGAACAATATGGAAGTATTTTGTGCAGCTGTGTAGCGCATTAGAACACATGCACTCACGCAGAGTCATGCATCGAGGTACACACACACACACACACACAAACACACACACACTCACAAAACACACACAAAACACACAGATGCTTACTTAGCTATCTAAATTGGGACTATTGTTTTATATACAGCTTGTTATAATTACTACAGACTAACCAAAACCATAAACACCCCTGATTAAAAATTGTAAACATTTAATTAGTATAATGTGTTTATAAATCGTTTTAATAAATGAAAATGTCTGCAAAGGAAATTTTATTAGATACAGTTCACTTCAGTTCACATATTTGTCCGCAGCGTTTTGTCATGAGGTACACACTCAAATTAGTTTCAGACACAAACACACGTTTACTCTGTAAGAATTCGACTACAGTGTTTGTCTAAAGAGTGTTTGGCTTTCTTTCTGAATGCGTGACAGATATAAAACCAGCAAACGTCTTCATCACAGCCACTGGAGAGGTCAAACTGGGGGACCTTGGACTGGGACGGTTTTTCAGCTCTAAAACCACTGCTGCACATTCTCTGGGTAATACACACACACACGTAAAGCGCACACACATACACACACACAAACACATTCCGATATTGGTAGTTAAAAAATGGCAAGATTTAAGGATGTTTAGGACAAACATATTGTAACTACAATCAATTACACTGTAGTTTGATACATGTTTGATCTCCATGCAATTAATCAAATGTCATCCATGAAACCTATCCGGAACATCTTTGTGTCTTTTAATCTTGCAGTTGGAACTCCATATTATATGTCTCCTGAAAGGATTCATGAAAACGGCTACAACTTCAAATCAGACATCTGGTCTCTGGGCTGCCTGCTGTATGAGGTAAACACATGCACACAGACTCATGTTGATGTATACAAACATGCGCATCAATTCAATTCCATATTAATTCTGTAAGCAGCTGTGTTGCTTGGCAACAGTAAACATCCAGCAGTTATGAACTGTATTACTTCTGCGGTACATTGTGTTATAAATCAAACATTGTGTTATAATATTGCTTTTGTTTAATGTGATTCAAATATTGTGCTAGGGTAAAATCAATAGGATTTCACAGGCTTGTGTATTTTTTATGTCAAAAACGCTCATTGTGTTTTGTTTTTCAGATGGCGGCTTTACACAGCCCCTTTTACAGTGATAAGATGAACCTGCTTGCGTTGTGTCACAAGATTGAACAGTGTGATTACCCCCCCCTTCCATCAGAACACTACTCACAGAAGGTACAAACATTCACACACACACACACACACACACAAACACAGTCAGTACGGCCCTGTTCCAAACCCTCATTAGCTGCCTCATGGTCTACTGTCTATATAGACAGCTAAAGCTGATGTAGCATCCTAAGCAAAATGTTCTTTATGTACCACACAAACAGCAGTTAGAAACAGCTGTTAGCAATGTAATACACTAATAAGCATTAAAAACAGATACATAGATGAATATTTAGTGAAATAATACATTTTTAATTAGATGCACATTTTGTTTTTAATACTTGAATGAATATGCTTCTATTTACAATCAACATTTCTCCATAATGACGTTTAATTGAAATGTTCATAATGCGAATTGCATTGCATTCTGGGATTGCATGATCCATAAGGGCTTTACGTAATGCTAGATTTTGTCTAAAAGCAGGGCAACAACTTTTTGAGGTACTACACACTTTATGTTGCAGCTCAGAGATCTGGTCAGTATGTGTATTAATCCCAGCCCTGACCAGCGACCCGACATCGTCTTCGTCCTGCAGTTTGCCAAACAGATGCATCTGTGGACAGCCAGCACCTGAAACGAATGCACGTTTGCAGTGGAGAACCATTGTGCAAACCTGCGACATCTGCAGTCTCGCAATTCAACTGATCAAGCTATGATAGATTTAGAAGCAAATGAAGAGAGAATATGGACTGAAAGACAGTCTATACTGCGTTTTAAGATGGACATTCTGTAGATGTGTATTGAACGCAATGCAGATACATGGCCATGACTTTGAATGATGTATCACAGTGCTACATAGCCATTGGTTCAGAGAAAGCTGTTTCATTGGTTAGGTCAGATGACCATGGCCCTGATGTTGAAGATGTCACAAGATGGTTCCATTTATGCATACTTCCTGTTAGGCTTATATATTCATAACAACATTTAAGAGCCTCCCAACCAATTTATTATTTCTCCTTACGTTTCTAACACAAACACACACATACATGCACACACATTGTTTCAGAGTAAATATTCTCTGGCAAGATGTTGGACGGTCTTGTCCTCTTTTCCAGAATCTAAAAGTGTTCGGAAGTATTTGATGTGAAAGTATTTATCATGGTCCTTTTTCCAACAAGATGTTATATTTTAATAAATTTTGAAACGTTCTCATGCAAATGTTATTAACAATAAAATTGTAACAGTTTTATTACAGCTTTGCAACTGTAATTTTGTAAACACCAAAAGTGTTTTGGGGTTTTTATTAGTGTTTTTATCTGAATTTAGATCATAAATTAAAAGTATTCTTATAATTTAAGGTTTCTCGCTAACACCCCCATTTGGTCATGTTTACTATCATATTTTATCCAAGATGTAGAAATAAAAGGCATAGGGAGACTTTCAGCAAAATAAACTTAATCATTAAATAAAAATCTGGGTAATACAAATCTCACTTCTAAAGTGGCAATTAGAAATTCATAAAATCTTAAGTCTCAAAATAAATGCAAAACAATTTTGAACAAACTTTTGACACTACTTCTTTTATTGGAAACGATGAAAAATGACTACACCACATCGGAGGAAATAATATGGTTATGAGGAAAAACAGATCAGGGTGTGGTGAGTTTCATATCTTCTCAGGACGTGTCCATGGTCTGAATGTTCTCCTCAACAACCTCCAGGTTCAGAGGAGTCACGGCCCTCGTCAGAACTCCGGTGGTTCCACGCTTGTACCGGTAGCTTCCGGTTCTGCGAGGAGAACAGATGCAGAAAGTCAAGCCAATAAATAAAGAAGCAACATCTACAGAGAAACTAAAGCTTACTGCACACACACACACACTTAACCAGGAGTGAAACACTGCATGTTTTTCCACATGTGAAAACATGTTTAGATCCAGAATATATGTCCTTGTAAAACTTTGGAGTGCCTGTGGGGTTAGTTCAGCAAAGCATTGCTCTCAAACAGAAATACAATACTGTCAACACACAAAGTGGGCTGAACTCTCTTGTGTCTCTGCCTGAATGTTCACAAAACTGTAAGTCTATCCAAATTAAATCAGGTATATACTGTACATTTAAATTTATGCATTTGGCAGATGCTTTTATCCAAAGCGACTTACAGTAAATGCAACTTTTTCAGCACGTATGTTCCCTGGGAATCGAACCCACAGCTTTTGCGCTGCTAGTGCAAATGCTTTACCAGTTGAGCTACAGGAACATTGATTGTAGCCCATCTAACCAACATGGTACAACTTTTCTTTAAATAACATTACATTGATTGATTATTGTCAGAAGAGAGCCGTTATTATCATGTTAGTAGTGAACTAGCAACAACCCGGTTATCTCAAACAGAGCTGGTTAGTTAAACACATGCAGATCTAGATGTGGTTGTTTTAAAACACACAGGATTACTCACACTGGGTGCCCGTCAAACTTATCCTCTCTTAAAAGGGAACAGGCAACATTGAACCATGAGTCAGTCTTCCATATAGCACAGCGACCACAACACAATCTTTAATATCACGACACGTGGTAGCAAGTTGCTAGTTTTGCACGCGTTTCCTGAGTCTTATTAACAGTTTCTTCTTAGCTTGCTAAGCATTTTAAGCCTGTTATCACTTAAAAAAAAGCGCACATGGCCACTCAGTTTGATTCATCGTGCAGATTTCATCAATGCTTTCATGCACGTAATCCGCATGCCATGCGATGATTTTGAAGCATTATGCACAACCAGAAACGAGAGCAGGCAAACATGTCTGTGTCTTGCATAAACACTTACCTGACGCCTTTCTTATTAGCCACGTCATGAGGTCTCAGGTAATCCACCTTCCCCTTGGTGATCACACACAGGTCAATGTTGCTGCCTGAGCCCAAATCGTTGAAGATACCGGCTGCTATCGCATCCCGCACCAGACTCTTGGCCTCTTCCTCCTGATAAACACAACCACTATCATCAGCATCACTGTATAAACCCAACAGATACGAGCCAATAGAGAAAACGAAAGAGACGACGATGAGAAAGTTCACCTCCATGTCAGGCCTATAACGATCCTCAAAGACTGCCATGGCTGCCAGCGAGCCAGAGCCTGATAAGACAAAATACATGCTGATATTAAAATGATATAGGATATATAATAAAATATCAGAAAGTCTCTTACATTAGAGTGCATGCAAAACATGTGGGCTACTGACTGCAGACTGTTAGTGTCACTCACCCATAGTGACGTAGGGCAGTTTGTCTGTTGAACCGTGAGGATAGATGCTGTATAAGTGCGGCCCAATGCTATCCACACCTCCAAGAACTAACGCAGCTCCAATATACCCCTGATACCTACATACACACATTCACAGTTCTTTTAAATAACATCTCCAGTCCTTAAAATCACTGCATTCAAAAAAACCTTAATGTAATATATATATATATATTAACTATATTATTTGATACATACATACATATATAGAAACATATAGAAACCACTACATAATCCTTCATGCCTTTTCAAGTTCTTAATCGTTTCCTTCAATTTCCAAAGTCTGGAATCACAATTTGAAAATTTCCTACCATTCCAGTGATGGTGGAAACACTGTATAAGGTATCAGTGAATAAAGGCATCAAACCAACAAAACGTCTATAGATGGAGAACAGGACCAAGTCATTCATTCACCTGAACAGCATCTGTTTGAGCATGCGGTTGGCCGTGGCGACCCGCGGGAGACGACCGGTGGACAGAGAATGAAGCTCCAGGTTGGAGGAGATGATCTGTGTGGTCATCTCTGTGTCCGCTGCGGTACCAGCTCCACAACAACTAAAAATATCACTCAGTGTTTGAGTTTGGTTGTTTAAAAACAAACAAACAGGGACATGCATTGTACATACATATACATACAGGGATATACATTGTACATACATATACATACAGTGATATACATTGTACATACATACAGTGATATACATTGTACATACATATAGGGATATACATTGTACATACATATACATACAGGGATAAACACTCACTAGATATTGGGAGAGATGTAGTGAATTTTAGAGCAATTCTTATCAGCGACAACCATTCCTTCAGTTGCTCGGGTGTCCGCACCTAAAACAACACCATCCTGAGAGAGAGAGAGTTTGTCATGTATCTGTTTGAGTTTAAATGCATTTAATCTGTTTCCGCTCTTCTTTCTTACCTTGTAAACGACACCACAGATGGTGGTGCCAGTTTTGCGAGCAGCTGGGATGTTGAATCCGAGCTTACTGCCATCTGCTGCCAGGACAGCATTTCTACAACACACAGAAAACATTGTAGCTCTGGATGCAAATCCACTATATACTCATGCACATAAATACTCCACGGAAATAAATACATATAGAGATACATTGAGAAGTCAATCTGACAGTTTTTACATCATTTAAGACATTTTAGGAGATTGTAACTAGATATTTGATTTACTAGATTATTTTTCTAGCATAATATGGTTTATTATTATAAATTGCTTACTCTGGCTTTATCAGTTAGTGTGTATGTATTTATATGAAATGTTTTTAAAACGTTTATTAAACGTTTTCTAATGTACTAGGAGCTTTCTCTCCTAATTTAAACTCGGCTTTCCTGACAACTAGACAACACTTTAAACATTTAAATACATCCATTTCACTCAATTATCGTTTAAATGAGTTTATTAAGTAAACGAAATATGTCGATTTCGCTAATTGCTTATAATAGAGATAAATAATAAAATATGTTAATATAGCGGCATCCTTCATTGACGCAACACAAGCCTCGTTATGATATTCGCCGCATTTTCCCGTTAATTTGTTAATTTATACCTCAAAACATGCTTAGATGAATTAAAAATACGAGTTTATCTTAAAGATATAGGAAATGTAGTTTAAATGCGATTTTGCGGTCATATTGTCTAAACCGGTGGGATGTGAACGCCGGGCTATAAAGCCCACGTTAAAACAACAACATAAGAAACAAAATATAACCTCTGAAACCTATTTGTGAATTTAATAAAACAATATAATACGTTTACTGTGAATATAAGTCATTAAACTGAGTTTCTGTAAATTCTCCTGAGTCATTCAGACGGGCCATGACTCAACCACCCGTAACAAAGGCATTAAATCCCCGCTAATCTCTCCGTTATTTCGCCCAAAATATCACACGATAAATAAAACAGGTTACCGGATAAATTTACGGTAATAAAGTGAGTAAAATCCCGGTGCTTCTCACCTCTTACAGTTTTCGAAACTGAAACCGCACGGCTGATACTGACACACGGAGACTGCCGCCATGATTCTGCGCTACCGCTTCCCGGAAGCGCGAGACGCCGTTTCCTCCCGTGTCACAGTCTTTAAGTTCCGGTTCTATAGAATGCGCGCGGGAAACAGGAGGAACCTATAGAGCAGGAACATATAATGTAACACACGGGCTTCTGCGCTTTATATAGGCGCTCCCATTATTCACAGTATTATAGTCTATCTGTAGCTACAATAAACTGTTTGTGACTTACATTAATGTTTACATTTTCAAAGGGTTAATACACACACACACACACACACACGTTTGTTTCTCTACTTTAGTACTAATATATATTATCTACATTGGTAACATATATGAAATAAACATATATCCAGAAGAAAACAATATTCTTTATGTAAATAATAATTTAAATGTATGAAGACGTTTCACTGTTTGCAATAAATGTTGGACAGGGGATTATTTGTCATTTCAATGATTTGTCAAAAGTTTCTTTATACTTTGATATCAAACCAAGAGGCAAGCACACTTTACAAGCAAAGAGAGAGGGGAAAGAGTTTTTTCTAAAGATCTAGCATAATTTACTTTCAAATGATTATATATTGTATTTATATTTGACTTTATAATGTAATGACAAACATTATGTCGTTTAAATGTCTGGATGCTTTTTAAATGATAGCTTAGTGTTCGTCGTCTCTATAAGTGGTCACTAGGGGGCAATATACACCCAGATCAGTGGAGCAGAGTCAGAAAGACCTTAAACTTTCATAAATTATACAGGAGGATTTTAAAAGACTTGGAAATAATTCCTCATACCCACCTTTCAGCTTTTTTTCTGGAGTTTCACCGCCTCCAACATGCCAGAATGTTCTTGCACAAATGTAAAAATGCAATTAAAGCAGATTATATTGGTTTCTTATAAATGGTTTCTATATTACAGTTACGTCACTGTTTTATAGTCATTTCAGCAGCCATTAGATGAGACTTCGCCAAATGTTTGAGACAGCACGGGCTGAAATGCTTCCCCTTGAAAGAGAATTGAATAGTTTTACAGTAAAGAGAAACAAGCACAATGCAGTCCATCAATCTAAACGCGCTCTTCTCATCCACTCGAACCCAGACAAAGACGAGCTCAAATAATCCAGCAAACTATACAGTCTGTACGCGTGTGATAGAAAGAATAATAGCAGTTTTCTTTTCATTAGTTTCTCTAGCTACGATAAACTGTACTGCGCAGTCTCCTATTCATTTCCATCCCAGTTGAAAGGATACTTTGAATCATAATAATGTTTCGCATTTTTAGTCTTTGAAAGAATGTGTGTGAATGTATGTGAGTGTGTGTGTGAGATCTGGTCAGTAAGGACATACTTTTGCATGGTTGTCATGGAGACAGTGTTCAGTGGGAGTATACTGTTGCCACTCTTACACACATCACATTTACACACACACACACACACACACACACACACACACACACACACACACACACACACACACACACACACACACACACACACACACACACACACACACACAC
>JAZGTK010006107.1:0-21318 GCA_036877625.1 Ambastaia sidthimunki
TACACAGAAATACTCCTCACATCTATGCCAACAGCAGTATGTCAAAAGAGTTTGTGCTAATATTTATTTAAAATGCTAATATTTAATTTCATAAAAGAAAAAATACTGCATCCTTTAAAGTGTGCATGAGGCCACAGGACTAATGGAGGAAGTGTCACATTCAAATGACATGCAGATAGTATTTTCAAATGGATTCATACTACAAACCTCCTCACTGGCCTGAAGACTCAAGATAAGTAAGTACTTAAATACACACCATCTGTCATGTGATTTCCAACGCGTCAAACGACGTGAAAAACACACATGCAGACAATCCGGTCACAGCCACGTTTTTAATTTGTCTTTGTGAAACAGCTCCAGCTGGATTAAAACACACTCTCTGTTTCATTTATATTTTAACAGTACTATTGCATTTGTTTTTAATGTGACATAATAGTTTTTGCCACATCATTTATTCTCTTACTGTTATGTTTATCAGACACAATTCTGGTTCAGTCATGCCATATTTGCTTAATTTAGGGTTACAAATGCCAAGTTACTTTTTAATTACATGTATGAATCGCTGTGTTATTAAAAAACTAATTTGTTCAAAGATTGAGGGTATAATGAGCATTATTAGGTGGTTTCATTACTGAAATTCAATCTTACTTTGGCCAGTGGGGGAAAATAACCGTCCTGCACAGAATAACACACACGGTCTGAAAGCAAGTTTTGATGTCTCTGCGGTCTAAACATGATGCCTTTGGAATTCCGACCACTTTTTGAATATAAATGAGCGTTTAGACAAACCATCAGGCCAAAACAGAGAAAGCTCACGTTATCCTGCATCTAAATGGTTGTTTGGACTCCAGTATGCAGCTGGTTGTTAGTCTGATGAATTTCGGTTTAATTCTGCACAGAGGCTTTCGGGTGTCATTTATTTTTCCAGCACCAACATTCATCTTCCTTCTACCTCTGCCTTCCGTACCTCATCACCGCATGCTGACATCACTCACCTTTATGTATGAGGCATCTAACATTTCTAATGTCATGCATAATCTTGACAAACAGTCGTTTCCATGCATGGGAATAAACTGCCTGAAACAAATAGATGAGATTGCTGTTTCTTCCACTGTGGTGTATTTGTTTAAACTGAGATGGTGGTGATGATAATGGCGACTACTGGGAACTATCACTCCTTCGATATGTGGCTTAATGTTACAGGGAAAATGATCATTACCGCGTTTTTCAGCACCACTCACACCCAGCCGAGGTAAATGCGGCCCACCTTGAGCTGTTTGGGTTTTATCTCATTACACATTTTTAATTTTGCTCGGCTCCGTCATTAAGCTCTGAGAGGAATGAACAATAAGGAGTAATTAAAGCTAACAGGGCGAATCTGGTCGCTATTCAGCTCAACTTTAATATACCTGAGAAATAAATAATTAGAGCATGATATTAAAAATGAAAAGATAAAAGCCAAAGTGTCTGTCATGCTCAGGGACGTGTTCAAATAAAAAAGGAGGAGGGAAGGGTTATATAGGTAAGCTTATCGCTGGCAGTGAAACAAAAAATCAGATGATCTGATTTAATTGTTTTGCTGTACATGGCTAAATATATCCATTGTACCTATGAAAGTAAAGCGGATTAAGATTCTCTGGAAATTAAATTTGACAGAAAAGTATGGTGTGAAAAATTAGAATACATAATGCACAGTGGGTAATTCAGATTTGTGTGAAAACTAATATGGTTTGTAATTCTTGATAAATCAATATCTATAACTAAGTAAACTCTTTTTCTAAACTCTTTCTAAAGGTTATCCATACACATTAACCTGCATGGTCAAACTTAATTTTAGACTTTTACGTTGGTCAGTGTTGTTGGGGTCTCTTGGGGTTTCTTGATAAGGTATGGAATGGCTGTTAAGGCTGCAGTAAACACCTCTGAACCTTCCCCTGATGTTAGGCTTTCCAGACAGTGCTCAAGAGTTACAGTCCTGAACTTTTACAGGGAACCTCTACAGTCTCATCGGAGAGAGTACAAACTTAGCCTGTCAATCTGTGCTATAGCTGGAAGTCTAACAGCAAAGGCTTAAATAAAAGTAATTTAACAGAATAATGCTAGAGTACAAACAGTCAGTTTGACATGTATTTTGACAGTTTGAATTTGACATGTATTTAAGATACATTTTACAATACGTACATCTTTGTTACCATTATTATACCACATTAAAAAACAACAGTTGTCATATTTGCGTTGTGCATATTTGTTTTCATGTCTTTTGTTTTGAAGTTGTAGTCCAAGTCATGGTCTTTGTAGTCCTGTTAATGTTTCCTGCCCTAGTTGTGTCCAGGTGTTCCTTGTTTCCCTTGATTAGTCTTATATATAAACCCCATGTGTTTGCCATTGTGTCCTGTCAATGATTGTTGTATACTACTGCATGATAGTGATTGGTTAACATTACATCAAGTTATAATGAGGTTGGGTGTGAGAGACAGGAGAGATTTGCATGTGACGTTAAGAAACAGCACAAGCATTTATGTTATTCTCAGCATTTATGTTATATGTTGTATTCTTCTTTTAAAAGGGCAGACTGTTTACATAATGTGTACATGGAGAGTGTCCATTTGCTGGTGAAGTGATCGCATCAACATCTTGCATATGAAAGCCATTTCATTTGCATTTTTGAGACTTTCCAGAGCCATGATGTGTGCTTGGGTAGATTAGCACATGTGGAATTAAGACTTCAAGTTTTGAATGGGATTCAGCTATATTAGCTATAGTTTATTAATATGTCAGATGCCTCACTTCCCTGATTGCTTTTTAATACCCTGGTGTCTCAGTCAAGAATTTATAATACTAAACTTTTGATGCAGTCTTTGATCAAATATGATATGGAAACTTAAAGTGGACACATGCTCATGTGTGCTAAGATGAAAGTTTTGAGAATTGACAGCTCACATTACATCATTTATTATAGCTTTATCAAAAATCCACATAATTGCAAACCAGAATGACCTCATAGAGTCTTAAACCAGTTTTTAAGGTGACACTTAACCTGCTCCATGTATATGGATATAATCATAGCAATTCTGAGTTGATATTCTGACACTTAGAATGTCACTAGCTTTTCTAAAGAGAGCAACTGAGCACAGCCTTTCCGTTAGGAGTGATACAACTTCACAAAGTTGGTGAAGTTTGGTTGTCACTCATTCCTATCCAGAGAGCAACAGTTTTACCTCTTGTGCTGCCACAGTTATTCACTCATGCACCCTGATCTGTCTTCAATGAGCAGCGAGTGCAATATTTAAGTGATTTTGGGGTAAAAGCAGTAAAATGAATAATCTCTTTTCTGAATGGCTGTCAAAGGGGTTGGGAATGGATCGGTTTTGACATGCCGTGGAGACTGGGCTCTGTGTCAGCACTGTGTAAGTAAAGAAAGTTGACACGGTCTGCCGTACACCCTCTGGCTCAGCTTGTCACTCACCCTGCTGCCCTGCACAGACCAATAATTACTTTTCTAATCATAGCAGCATCAAACCACTGGGACCATCAATCTAAAACACACTTTTCCACACACCTCCCTTCTTCCTCACTTTCTCTCTGTTTATTCTTGCATTCTTTTTCAGTGTGGCTCTCTCATGTGCATGCTGAGAGGTGTATGTGTCCTAACCTAATGAAATAAGATTTGAGTGATAAACAGTTTGTTTACACTGAAACAAGGAACTGTTTTGCAGTGTGACAGTTACAGGCAATCAGCTGTATAGCCTGAGCAGCCAATCAACATTTGATGTTTACTGTACTGTAATGTGGAGCTGGTTTCAGGACTAATAAGATTTCAGTGTGGGAGGGGCTATCTAGCATGACGCTGTGGAAATAGAAACCAAGTGATTTAAAAAAGGTGTGATGATATGAATATTTTTGTAACATTTTGCATTGATTCAGCAGTTATTGTCATACATTTGTGAGCTTGTTGACAACCTGACCTGGGGGGTAGTGATCCAGTAGCCCACCTTAGATCTATCACCAGTCAGCTCAGCTGAAAATGGTGCATTAGTTTACAGCTGTCAACAGCATGCAGCAAAAGAAGAGAGGTTTTTTTAATGTTCTGCTGATAAAAAGAAACAAATGTCTTCATTTAGAGGAATTCAGGTCTTTATTAAGGTGTCTCTCTAGGAAGCAGTAGATTTGATTTGCACATGTGCCCTGTTTTTCTTTACAGGAATTAACTTTTAATGTCCACATGAATAATTGAGCCACATGACACATAATTCCTTAGAACAGCAGATCTGTGCCTTGCTGACTGTGTGGTACTGTATGTCTAACACACTGTATTATTTGCTCTGTTTTATCACACATGTATTGATTTGTTATTGCAGATACACTGGCTTGCGGAGGTGAAAATGAAATTGAGACAAAAAGCGAAAGAAAGAAAAAAAAAGAAAGAAAGAAAGAAAGAAAGAAAGAAAGAAAGAAGTGTGTGTGTGTGTGTATGTGAAGATTAACTTTTTGCTGATGTGTTGCCTTTCAAAAGCCAGCTTGTGTATGACATTGTTTTCGGATTACTGTGGTACAAAGGATATTAGAGGAGCAAACTGTCCAGAAAACATGGTTTGAAGACAATCTACTCTTTCCCCACTATTTCTCTTCTCTGACAGAGAAAGAAATCGGGATGAAAAAGTGACACTGTTTTATTTTCTCTGTAATAGTGGTCACTATAGGCAAGAAATGTGGGGATGCCCCTTCTGTGTGTGTCATTAATGACTACACCTGCTCACTCTGCACATGTAATAAGCTTTATATGAAAGTGTGACAATTTTATCTCACTCATTATCATGCTTTATATATGACACTTTACCTCAGAGGTGCTTTGTATAAGATTCCAGCTTATGAAAACTGGAGTCTGGCGATCATTTCCATTGTAATTGACTCATAGGGGGTTTGCGGCAGGTCGACTTGGTACAATCTATTCCCCAGGGCCTCCACTGTTTGCTCCCGTTTATTGTTTCATCTTTCCCTCAAAGAATCAATTTGAAGGGCTGAGATGGGATTTTTACTCTCCGGGGGGAAAGAATCCTCAGGTGCCAAGACAAAACAAGAGCAGATCTCTTCTTCAGGACTATAGAAGCCTTCAGAAACTGTTCAATCAATATTCAGACTCCAGACAGTCAAACCGAGGACCTTCTCCAAAAGACACACACACTCTCTGCTAGCTGTGTGAAACATCTCAGTTTTCTGACTCAACTATGAAAAAATTTCTTAATCATAAGACATCTTTCTGACATGCACACTTTCCCAAACACATTTGTAGGTTTTTAAGCCACACACATCAAAGGCCAATCAAAGCTTCATGCAACTGCCAGTTACTTTAATCACACGAGAGAAAAAAAGTGCTGAATTTGTTTACCTATACGGCTATGTTTACATTGATTTTAGATTTGAGAACAATGTGTTTATCAGACTGCTTGCCTTATACACAATCAGTTTTATGGTTACAGAAAAGCCTGTTGGAAGGAAATCAAAGCAGGCAAATGTTTTTTATCTCGCTGTCGTTTTACAGTGCAGTGCTTTGTAAGGGAATTTCTTGGAGTGCTCAGCACTTTGAAAACTGTATCATTATCCTGCAGTGTTCCATAGATGTCTACATATATTGGATTAAATTGAAAACTTAAAAGTTACAGAATAAGGGTATTGATAGTTGGGATTTATACAAGAGAGCTTGAATTTACAAGTCGTAAGTACTTTAACTACATTAACAAATAGGAGAAATTACAAACATCTTTGATCAAAGTTAAAGGTATTATATCCTAAAACAATTCCTTGAGCTTTTAAAAAATAATAATAAAATAAAAAAAAACTAATTCTAAGAGTTGGATAGATACTTTTTTCATAAACCTTTTTTAAAAGTTACTTTTATTAGAGTTGGTATACAATGTTGGAAAGGAGTGACATCATTAGGAAAGTTTGTGCGTAATTGAGTTCAGTACAGATCATCTTATTATCCTGCAGGCTTTACAAAGGCTGCATATTGAATGAAGGGGCAGTGTAAACTGTATCTGACATGACAGCAAATGCATGTGTATAGGCAGTTTACATAGAAGTCTTAAAGGCAAAAAAGCAAAGAATGTCTAGTTCTGTAAGTGAGACAGAGAGGGTAAAATGGTCATGTGCAACTAAATTATTATACTATTTTTAGTGCAAATCCTTTAAAGACCTGAATATATGTGTTATTCAAACAATATCAATACTAACTCAAATAACTTTACCATCTAACAAGTAACTGCCTCCTTTTTAGATAATTTTGCTTAGATAAAGGTTAAACATGAAAAGCTAATTGATCTTCTCATGGCTGTCTCAGGAGAGTGATTGTTGTTTAAAAGGTTCTTAGCACGATGTGTGATCAGACTCATGATGTCAGGATTAAATAAAGTTCATTAGCATGGCCATCATCTCTCTGACAGGTCTGACGGTTTAAACTTTTAGGAGAAGAGATAAATGCAGCAGAGGTAAATCTGCTGACTGGGATTGTTAAATGCAAATGCCAGGTCGTGTGGTAGAAGTTATCGATGCTGATTTATTAGTCATTTGGTGGGAGTGCCTGTAATTGCTGACTGTCTGTAACAAGGGCAACTCCCCTTGGGCATTTCCATAATGAGAGAGAGGATTGACCTCTTTGTTCTTGTGTCTAGATTATAGACTTTTTTTGATTAAAACTTTGTCAATTGGTCTTATTTATCAATTATTAAGTACAAGTGTTGTATATGCTGAACTTCCACTGGATTCAACAGGTGTGTACACACACAGATTTGTTTATACTTTAGTTCTAATGTTGATAAATGCAAATGATTGTAAATGAGGAAGTGCCAACATGCAGTTGTAAGTAATTAGCATAATATACATACAACATGTACCAATTATAGTGTATTATTTTGTATGCATGCAGGTATGCATGAATTACTGTATGGACATTTAGTTTTTTTATATTATATAAATAATAATGTATATTATCATGAATAAACAGTATAGAAAAATTGTCTGAACATACATTTTTGCAAATGTTTGCTTTGAGTCATAAGTAAATTTTACTCTAAATTAAAAAATATATTTATGAATTATGAAAACGTTCACACGCAGGTTTCTGTACTAATACTTGTGTACACACAGTTTGCAAATGAACCCCCTTTGTCTGAAATCAGGTTACGCTGTGCATGCTGACTGTGTGTAGTGTGGAAGCTGCAATTGTGAAGGAAGTTAAATATTTAAAACCCAGTGAAATATTTAAGGCCACCCCTGAATTTTACCTTTACAAAAACAAAAACACATCTGCTGGCTGCTACAGGAGCTCCCACAAGTACCTCAAACGTAGAACGTCTGTAAAATGTGCCAGACAAGGTTAACACACAGCATATGGCCAACATAAGTCAGGCAACCCCCGCCTGAACCCCCAGCCGACTTTGACAAGCAGGAATGTGACAAGCCCTCATCTCAGACAATGGAAGAAGTTTCAGTATTGCTGTGTGCTGCCATCCGGCATGGGAGAGAATACCTAATTAATTCCATTGTATATGATGCTACAATTTAGGGCCATTGACTGAGTCCAGTCTCTCATTAGTGACTCAGGGTTTGCCTAGTTAAAACTCTAGATTATGGCTTTAGAAAGATACTCTTAAACAGTTCACTGCAGCCCTTGGTTTGGAAAACGCACAATTTACAAATACATTCCACATTCTTACCTCAGCAGTTCTAGACTGGGCACATGTATGCATATCCCTGGCCCTCATGACAGAAAAAGCATCATGCATGCCAAAAACATCTCCCTAATAGGGTCCTGTGCTCCATTTTCAATTGGATTTTGCTAATAGGCTCTATATGGGCCTCGGGGGAGCTTCAAATTGGCTTCATAGTGTCTCTAGCTTTGTTTCCAATAATCAGCACCCATCTGGCCCAGAGAATAGGAGGCAAATACTCCCCAAATGCAGCTCACCCCCCTTTCCCTCCACCACCAGCTGTTCTGGGTCTCTTTAACCAGAGTGGAGAGAGCTGATCAGCAGTAACCACTGGCCAGAGACACTCCACCCTCCTCCCACCACCACCACATGTGTACAAAATACAGTATCTGTTGTGTGTCTCCATTGTGTGTGAGAGGACAACAGCATGTGCCACGAACACCATGAGTGGTGCTGTGGTTTCTGTCCAATAGACTGTAAAGATGGTTGGTGAACAGAAACTGTGTGTTGTGGTTAATATATTAAAGCATATCTGATTACATCACATTCCACAAAATGAGAAATATCTTGATACAAAATCACAAATTGCAGATGGACATGAGATTTGGCTGTACATCAACAGCACCTGCATTTTAATATACATTTTCTGCAGCCTCTGAAGTCATTACATTTTATGGCTATATAAGAATAAATATATTGTTACTATAGCTTTATGTAGGCTGCATAAGTTTCTGATGTGGCTCTGATTGGATGCAGTACTATTTAACATTTGTTGTTGTCACACACTTTGTTTTCTGTCCCCATGCATGAGAATCTGCATTTGATAAATGTGTCTCATTGCTTTGTGACACGTTGAAATGTAATTCTTATGTATGCTAAATGCATTTATGCCACTTTTTTGCCATAGACCTTTAAGTTATATTTAAAGGTTTATGTAAAGGAGTGTTTACACTGACAGCCATTTGCAGCAACAAAACAACAAAGTCATTCATTTTTAATCAGATGTGGTGACATGAGTGTCTGCTAGTTTTTCAGATGACTAGTTGTTCTGATGATATTGAATGTTAAACATCAAAGTGCTGAGCTCAAGGTATTTAGTAAGTTTTGTTTGTTTGTTTTATAAAGTATTAGTAGACTGTTAGGTTAGGGTTAGTAGAATAAGTTGATATGTAGGCTACTTGCAAAGTTACTTATAGTTAGTAAAATGTCTAAAGGGGTCCGTTTCAGGGGTCCCTCTATTTGTTCTGCTATTACAGTATGAATTTCCCTGTTAGTCTTACGTCTGAACTCTTGCATGCGTATTGCGAGGGTCCAGTGAAACTTTGATGTGGTGAGGTCACGAGGGATCTTCACTTCCTGCCACCTCAGTCGTAACACTGCATCAACCACACATGCAAAAGTCATGCATCAAATTATGCATAAAACTTCAAGCCCAAGGGGCTGCACTTTCCCGTACACAACAGAGCTCAAATTAATCTCTGTCATTACTAATGCAATCGCAGCCTCTTTGTTTAATAAACAGTTTGTCAGTGATTTATTGTAGGGTGACTGTAATTTGATTGCCACAGGAACAGGGTGGATATGCATATGGCAGCCGGTTCAGATAAACAGAATTATCAGTGGCTGTTAGCACGAAGCAGAGATCACAGTCAAACCATACCGCAAGCACAGAGGAGGGACAGGGGCGAGAGGGGGTGAAATTACCCCCAAATTACATAATCAGCCCCTGACGGATGACTTTTTTCTCGCCCGTTACAGCCCCCGCAAAATGCATCCACACAAACGTAATAATGTCAAAGAAATGGAGGAATGCCTAATGACTTTTGCTGTGTTTGTGTCGCTTTTCTCTCTGTCTCTCTCTCTCCTCTCGGGTTGATTTAAGTGCTGAGGCGGTAAGGTCTCTCTGTCTGGACTCAGTTAATATAGTGAGGAATGATGATGACTTTTGAGCGTGCTTCTGAGAGGAAATGCACAATCAAGCTCTCTGTTTACTTCAGTCTTGCTAAACTTTAAGAGTACAGAGGGAACCCACAGAGGGAACCAGTCTTGTTTCTCCACTGGGGATTTGAGACAGGCGTAAGCAGACATTCAACTGGAACGTACAATGGAAATGGTGTACCTCTCACCTTCAAATAAACAAAATTTGAAAAACATTTTGTCAGTCCATTCCATTTTGCATGCATACACAGGCCAGGTTTTGCTTGTTACAGTACAAAAATTTAAGCTCTATTTTTTGTCTTTTTTAGTGATTTAGAGTTTGTGATCAAACTAGGACAGTGGCTAAAAATGATTTTAAGAATGAAGTTAATAAAATAATAAAAGGCTTTCCATTAGGTGTTGGAACATGGTTTCCACATCAGACTGAAAAAATAATGTCATGATGGAGCAAAAATAAATAAAAAAATAAACAAACTTCCCAGAGGAAAATATTAATTCTCAGAGGTTGCTTTTTTCAAAGCTCATCTTAGTTGTTTCATTTCAAGTATCAACTTTGTCTCAAATGCTTTTTCTAAAATTGCTTAGAGGAAATAAGAGACAATAGATGCAATAAATGCGCTTTACCAATTCAAAGAGTTTTAAATTTATGCTTCGTATTTAAAATCAAAGAATTACTTCAGTAATACATGTAAACACATCTCAACATGCTTGACTTTAAAATAGTCAGTAAGTTTGTTTTGAATGAGGCTCTTCAAATTTAATCTCCACACAGTTTACAAAAGAATTAAAGGAGTATGTACTCATCACAAACTCAACAACAATGGACAAAAGTATGTGTGGCCACACTCTCCACCACTAGATGGCACTGTGTAACAGATGGGGTCATTCCTCAACCAACTCAACAGCCAGAGAATGGCTCTGGGTCTCTGAATATCATGTGCATTAAACCAGCAGTATACACAATGACCTCAATGTGGATCGACTGACTCAATTGTCCATTCTGATTGGCTGGCGGAAGTCTAATTTTGTCTTTGCAGGAAGTCCATTGATCCACAGGAAAAAACACTGGATTGTGAATAAATAGAAGCCTACATTTAAGGTAATGCATTCTCCAGCTGCAACTGAATAAAGAATAATGAATAAACATTAGGCAAATAGTGTACAAATATAGGCTATTCACAACCAAATTTGCATGAGTAGAGACATTTCACTGATGACTTATTGGAGATATTGTTGGTTGCAGGTGGAATCCTGTTGTGAATGTTGCCTTAGTGATTATTAAACTACTTTTTACTCTCCTCTGTAAAACACAATCTGTTCACACATGTCCTTCTCTAATTAATGATGCCTTAATGTTTAGTAAAGTAAAACGTTTAGAATTCTTGCATGCAAAGCAAAACACGTCCCATCCAATACAGATCAATGACTTGTGGAAATACAACAGCATGGAAGACAGAAAATGACACACAACACCAAATTCATTTTAAAAACATTCTCAACAGTAATCATTAGCAACACCTACATCCTGTCAGAATTAGACACACCTGCTATTTTTTCCCTTCACAAATGGTGATCAGCACGACTGATGTGTTCTTCAGAGAGGGAGATAATGTTAACAGAGTTTTGCTCTGTTACCGTTTTGCAAGACTGAATTGTGAAACAGACAAGCTCAGTCAAACTGATCCTCTACCCATTTCACATTTCATGTCTTTGAAGCAACTGTCAGATGTTTAGGCAATTGGTTTTGTGATTAATTGTGTGAGAGCGGCACTGGGTTAGTAGCTGCATGTTTTCCCAGTCGAGCGCCACCTCAGAACCCTCTTGGGTGAAGACGTTTCCTGTCAAACCGCTCATTAAACAAGGAGAATCTACAGCAGTCTCTGCTCCCTCTGGAAAAAGAGACAGCTGTTTGCTTAAGAAAAACAAAGCAAAGCTTCGGACATGCATGCCAATAATGTTCAGAAAAAGGCCCGCACGGTTCGGTTGCCATGGTTATGAGGCTTTTCCTGGCAGCCAATGATGGCAACTTAGTAGCACTGCACAGCATTACACCCAACCACCTCTCTTCCCAACCCCTCCCCTTTTTCATTTTCCATCCAGAAGAAACGTGCAATCCAAATGTCGACCCTGCTGAGCTAGACAGACTGAAATACCTTCTGCTGGTCCACTTAAACAAACTGTACTCGCTGAAAGGCCCTGATTGGATCTCCTGCTGCCATCAATCATCCAATCAGATGTAGTGCAATCCCCTCCCCACTGAGCTCGTCTGCAGTCGAGGTTTTGTCCCTTTGTCCCTACCGCGCTTTGGGTTCATGGCGAACAGGTAAACAGCTATCCTGTGGATGCCAGAACTGAATTTTCGAGGTCTATCTCGGTCGGACAGGCTGGCTCATTTTGTTTCTCGCCGTGGCATTCCGATTTCATCTAGGCAGGGGTTGGGCCTTACCTCTGCTTCAGAAGTGGCTTACAAACCCGGTGATTATTCCAGACATCTTCCAGGTCACAAGTGATGGGGAGTAAGAGGATAGAAGTGGAGGATAGCAAGCTTCCCTCCTAAACCTTTGCCCTATTATCTCAGCACGGTTTATAATGAGAGCATCCATGCAGAGTTCATTAGACTGGTGCATTTTCTAATCCAGTAGTGCTGAGTAGGATAATAGCAGCTTTAGTCACCAGGAGTTAGAAACAAGCTAACTTATTTATTAAGTGCTGCTCGTCCCCTTAAATTATCACCATACTTCTAATCTGTGACTTGTGGTGACTTTAAAATGGCACTTGTAAAATACTGTTCACCAGCAAATGTTTGATGTTTTCTGATTTTGATTTACAGTTATGTTTTCTGCATTCTGAATATTCAGTTTTTTAGATGAATCTCAATTAATGTACAGTACTCTCTGTACTATTAGGTATTCCGGATCAGTATTAGTGTATCCCTAGGGTGAACAGCCGCCCCACTTTATCTAGGATGGCATGCTATTTTTTGGGGGATTTTCAAGGAGTGCATCCAAGGTATTATTAATTTTCAAGGTAAAATTACCCAAAATTCTTTGCAGTATAAAAGGGTTTGCTTAATTTTGGCAAAATTTAGGGTTTAGTAAGTTTGAGTAAGAATGATTAGGAATGATTAATGAATTTAGTTTACTGGTAGTATGTACATGACAAAGAGAGTCTGTAGTATCAAGATACAATTTTATGACGCAATACTATGTCCCAGTACTGGCCTACTTACTCAGTAAATACATTAAAGCACATACTATACTATATTCAATGCAGTATGCAGTTTAGTCTTATTTACTTCCTATCTCAACATTACCCAGTACGAACCTTGTACATAGAGTTATTGAGAATATTGATCGCCTTTAAAGGCCACTCGCTCTCCACACTATAATGTGTCTTCATGGACATATCTCTTGAAACCTCATTCAGGGTGACCCGACTGCTCATTTAACATATCGGTGCTTGCGGGCAGACATTCAGTACTGCCCATCTCTCTCAAGGTAAAGTGCTTGTTTTTCATCCAACCACAATGATTGCTTCTTTAGAGGTCTTTGAAATTCTCCTTTGTATCTAAGCAGGCCTGTTTCATTCTGCTCGTCCCTGGTCTTCATCATGAACCTGAACACACAGGCCCTGCTTTCCATTATTGGCAGACCATCAGGCCGGATAAGAGCACTGAATGAAAAGAAACTTAAACAAGACGAGCAGGACTCGTCTCCATCATCACCAATCAGCCTCTCTGGAGGTGAATGCGCATTATGCTCTTTATATGGAGGACGACTCGTACTCTATAGCCATTGATTTACGTCCATGAATTGTGATATTTCATTATGGGGCATTTGCAATTTCCTGCGGGCTGAAACCATTACTGCAGCCCTGCGTCTCAGTGTGTTGACCATGAGCTGCGATGAGAAAAGAGCGTGTGAGAGGCAGAGAGGGGCCTGGAAGTAATAAAGGGGGTGGAAGTGGGACGAGAGTGGGCATTAGGTGATCCATTAGACTGTAAAATTTAAATGAAGCAAGCGAGAATGCCAAAAAAACACACGCAGTATGTGAAAAACACCACCTCTCATCTCTGATAAGATATAAGGGGATAAAAGCTTGAGGCTAATTTAATCAGCTCTTTGTTCTACTGAGCAGATGTGACATATTCTTCCTTTCTGCTTCTTTTTCTTCTCTTCTTTTTACTCAAACCCATTATGGAAAGGCCATTCTTTGCAAAAGAAAGGTAAAATGGGCAGTGTTTACTCTCTTCAGTGGCTTTCATGCATTAGCGCACCACTGTTCCATGTCACTGCATTAGTCTGCATCAGAGTAAAAACAGTTGTCTGGTAAAAGCAACATGCAGTGGTGTGATGTATCTGTAGCAGACAGGATTCATTAAAAGGAATTTTGGGGTGTGGGGGGGAGTACATTTTACATTTATGGGCCGTAGCAGATCTCCAAATTTTGCTTCTATATGTTCGGGTACACCAATCAAAACAGCATTAATTATTTTGTAAAATGGTGTCCTTTTAAAGACAAACTTGCTTTGCTTTAAACTGAGGAAGTATGATACTTAATGATATAATAAAACAGCATAAAATAAAAGTGTTGGAGGACACAAAGCAAAAGAATCAGGAACCTTTTTTATTTTTAGTCTCAGACCATTGATTTTAACAGGTCATTATGGAAACTGGAGCCCTTTTTAAGTGATTTTCCTGGATTTTTTTATAGATTGGAAAATAAAGAATAGGAACATCCGGGCATAATGCATTTAAAGTAAGTAAAAATATTTTTGTATCGATATATATGATGTAAAAGGATTGTAATTGAATTGACCAATCAATGCTAACTTTCCCCCTGCTATAAAATCCTGTATGTTGTTCTGTTCTCTTCCTATCCAACAATAAACTGAATGTGCATAAAAATATTATTTAGAATAAAAATACTTGTACATACTGCAAACCTTATAGCAATCTTATAAACGGACATACAATTAAAGCTATTAAAACATACTGGGCCTAAGTCATTTTCTAACTTTTTTCTACATTATATTTATACATTATATAACTATATTAAAACTCATTATTTAGTGTACAATGCTGTTTTGCAAAATGTCTAAATAATACTGTTTTAAAATGAAAGTTGTGTCCTGTGGAGTTTTGAGTGGGCATTGATTGTTCTCTTGAGAGTAATTATACAGTAAAAGGCCACAGTGTGTAGCTTTAGTTCCACCTGCAGAGTTTCCTCACATGAAACACCTGCCCTCATCTTACTCGAACCTGCAGCCTCGGTTTTAACTCTCACCTTTCCCCCCAAGAGCCGGACATGCTGCTGTGCAGTACTGCTGGATTTCAGCTGCAGGCCTGTTCAAATACAATGACTCCCACTGTGCCAGAAATGAATTTACCAGCTCGAATCAGACATCATGTGGTCCGGCCACAGTCTTCAGTCCATTTATATTGTTTCCTGTGTTAATGAGTGAGGCTTGTCATCAGTGTGGAAATAGAATTGAGTTGAACTTCGTGCTCATGGGAAAAGAAAGAAAACTGACTGCGGTAAATGTGTGATGCAGTTTTCATTGAAATTGTTTTTTTTCTCAGGCCACATGTATTTAAAATTGATACATGGGGAGACCTTAATAGAATGCTTGTTCAAAATCTTTTCAGATCGCAATGTTTTGAATATAATGAAATGTGCTAATACAAAAGCACTGTTTCTATGCATGAGCCCCCAGATTTCCGATAATTAAGTACTTTTTAATCATGTTTGCAGGATGTTGTAATGTTTTATAATATTGCCCAAGGGCACTTACTGTAGATTTATGTTGATTCCAAGTAAATGTAAATGCTAAGGGTGAATAACACTGTTTCTGCTTATCATTATTTCTTAACTACAAATATAAAACTGCAAAACATTTATAAAAGCACAAAGATTAGAGTCATTTACAGTGATCTCCATTTCCCATTACAGTATGTTACCTTAGATATTAAATTTGGAATACTATATATAAATGAAACCAATCTCTCAAGAAGTCCATATTTAAAAGTATGATTAACTATTTTTTATTAGTCATTTTCTCATAGAGAAATTTTGGAAAAATCTATTTTCATCTAATCTGTGAATATAAACAAACAATTCCATCTAAAAGTTCACACCAGACAGCAACTCGTGTGTGATTAATTACCGTATGTCTATACTGAAGAACACAAACTCTTGAACAATTCCACAAGTCGCATTCTCGCCACTTTATGCTCAGTGCGTTTTCCCAGCCCACCGCCGGAATTCACCAACAAACAGGATTTTCACAGGAACCTAAGCATGAATATTTAATGAGAAGCAGCTGTTGTGTAGCATGTGCATCGCTAACTGTCTCATAGCAGCCTCACTTATGGGGCTGGATTTCACTTCATGATCATTATTACATGCATGCATGTCTAATTTGTCAGGCTCCCTTGCTCCCTGGAAATACATATGTCTTTAAACACAAAACATCTTTTACATTAGTTATTTGGTGCTGTATTTTGAGGTATTTTGATTTTACATGAGGTATTTCTGATTCTACAGTGTCACAGATACAGTACAATACAATACACAGATACAATTACAGACTTTAGTGATTCAGTGTTTGGAGATTCCGGTTATGTTATGTTTTGATGCTTATTTTTCCTTAAAATTCTTCTAATGTTGTTCTTTAACCTATTTCAACCCTCATTCAGCAGGTATTGACATTATAATTCCCTTTAATGCATGCAAAGTTTCATAAATGTGGCTGGTATTATTATATATACTTAACAGTCAATTGGACCTTTAAATGGGACATTGTTAAAAAGTAAATAAAAAACAATTGATAGATTTGTACATCAGCATTTAAAAATGTGCTCTGAACTCATTACTGCCCTCTCAACTGGTGCTGACAGACTGATGTGGGTAAATAGGCCTATGTTGCTTCACACAGAAGGGTCATTGAGGCGACCATGTGACGTTCAGGAGAGCTAAGGCTTGATCATTGAGACTGAGCCTCTTTCTCGGACCATGGCCATGATATTGCTCCTCTCCTCACGCAAATCCAGCAACTCATAACGGATAATCCGTTGACAGCCAAATTGCCTGAGGGGATTTTATTTCCCTATATGACAAGCCAATCTGTTTGGTTGCCAGAATAATCCAAAACCCACCACCACGATCACCACCCTTCCTCCCTCTCTATTCTAAGAAGGGAGTAAAAAAATCAGTTTCATTTGGAACATGCAGTTCCTTTCTGAGGTCATATTTTATACACGACTGGAGCTCTCATCTTAGAATATGATGTTACCTTTTCTTATTGTAGCCAATTATCTATTCCCACTCCTGGGTTTCTCCCAGGGCCGTGCTGTGATAACACCATGCCAAGTTCAAGATGTTGTTACCTCGATACCATGGAAACCACAGCCAGCTCTGAAACCACTGGATGTTCAGGGTGACAGATCGAAAGATTCTGTATTAAGGTGATAGATGTGTTTAGATTACACTAGAAGAGAATTAAATATGGAGTGTGTCTGAGAAAGATGTCACATTAAAATTCATCGGCATTGGCCAAACCATCAGTGAACTGAACTTGGCATACAGAAAAAGCTTTGAGGAAGTCAAATAACAGCTCCACTTTAGATCATATTAAAGCCTCTTTGAAAATGTTACTCTTCTGTTGTATCGCTAAACAGCTTAGCGGCACTGTGTGTGTCATTTTTAGTGTAACATTTTACTACATCTTAACATCTTTTTTAAATACAAATCACAAAAGGACAAGGAAAAGGTGGAGTTGATGAGGAAAAAAATAAGCAAAATGTTATCGTAGATAAAGGATTAAATAAATACTAGAAGGTTTAGTACTGAGCTACAGTCACTCTGAGGTCATCAGCAGAAATAATGCCTTGAACAGTGCCTTGAAACAATAGTGTTTGCCCCTGAATATCATTGCTTATTTATTCAGCACATGAGGAACAAAACCATCGTCTCCCCAGAGCTGAACACACTAATGACCCGGGAAGGGCAGGATTATGAAGGAGTGTTGACAGAGAAGTGGCCTGATGTCATCAATAAAGTTTTCTCTGGTGGTGTAAGCAGGTTTACATCAGCAGAGTTTCAAAGACTGAGGTAGAGGACATTGTGGCATTAGTAAAGTCTCAGTGGACAGGCTTCATCTCTGGCTCTTTTTGTGCAAACAATAATAGGCAAGCAAACTAACCTTATAATTTTGTATAGTAGAATACAGTCAAAACATTTTTGTTTTCCTATAAAAAATTGCAGCATCAGTTTTATTAGCCAAACAAAATATATTTTTATGAGAGGCAAAATGAAATATAATATAATATTTTACTGTATATATGTATTTATATATAAAACAGACATACACATACTGTACATGTAACTAAAGAGTACAAAAAAATAGACTTTTCTTCAGCCTGTGAACCCAAACAAAAAAACATTTGATTTTCAGTTTCTATAGTAAAAGGTCAGAACAGGCCCGAATGTCAAGTCAAACTGATTTTCTCCAACTGTGAAGTCTTATGACCTGCTTGACCAGACCAGGCTGAAGAATTCAATTGAGCTGCCGCTCCACATTCACTGGCCCAGTGTTACAGGTTAAAGGAGACGTTCAGCCCTCCTCACCATGCTGGCATGTTTCATGCCTCTCCAGCAGTTTATAAATGTGTCAAAATAAGATGCCTCTGCTGAAAACCTTTTTTTAGTGAATTTTCTTTCAGCTTCTTTTTCTCACACTCATTCTCAGAGGGTACAGTGACTTTATAATCTGCATTCTTAGAAGCAGCGATGAGAACGGGTGGGAATTTAAGACTTAGGAAATGCAGATTGATAAAAGACAGTCTTAACTGGAGCTCAATGGAGTAGGTAAACACTCTCTAATCACTTAACTCTAATTTGCTCCATGTATACCCCTTAACACATTATTTAGTTTTAATGTGAATTATAGAGCATCTGCTTCTCCTTTAACCCCTTTGGCTTCATACTTGTAGTGACCGTTACATCTCTGTTAGAAGTGTCGCTCTACTTTCATGTGGAGACTCGATGAATCCTCCATAAGAAAACATCCATGTGTGAGCGACTAATTGAGGTCAGGGAAAAGAGAGCAATTTATCTGTTAAATATCTGTTAACAATTACTCCATCACATGCTTAATTAACTGAAAACAAACTGTGTTTCACAAGTGTCTCTCCGCCACACAGCAACTGAACGTTACAACAGCGTTGTAATGAGATTTTTTGTCTGCAAATTCTTACGGTCACAAACCTAAAAGGAAAAACTATCTAACTTTAGCTTTATGTGTTCATGTATCGTGTGTCAGGTACTGTTGTACTACTGTGGAAGGACGCTAGCTTGTATGGTTTGGTAAGGTGGTAATGCTTCATTGACCTTAAGAGGGCGCTGTTTACCATAGAGCAGAGCTCTGTGACACAAGTCATGGTTTGTATAGATAACCTCTCATAGCAAATGTGTTCCCTGAGAGCTCATATAGTTGTAACTATATTTATTACATTTATTTTTATTGTTATATTTCATATTTGCAAGGTTTAAAAATGCATGTAACCTGATTAAGGGTTAAAAATATAAAATCAAAATGAAAGTGGATGCAGTATAACTAAAGATTTTATCCTGTGGGATAATAAACATGCAGGAACTCATTTTATTGCCATGTTGTGAGAAAACCATACAGATAATTTTATCACCTGTAGACCCTCATTATTGTGTTTGTCATGTGTGGTAAAGAGTTAGTGAGATTTTTAGCATGGCTGGTTTGTGTCAAATGAAAAAAATGCAGTAAAGCATATATTTATATAAGAAATGGCACATTTTTTAAATATATTTTTTTGATAGAAATAATTGATATTGGATTTTTGCTTGTTGAATTACTTGCCTGTTACCATTTGTTACCATCTCTTACCTTGTTGGTATTTATAAAAATAACAATAATACAACCAACAGAAAACAGATACAACCAACTTATGCTGGTTGCCAGGTTTTGGCTGCATTCCCAGTCTGTTTTTACTGGTTAAGCTGCTTTAGCAGGCTGGTTTAAGATTGGTTTTGGCAACTTTTTAGCCGGTGAAGCTGGCCTTAGCTAGTCAGGCTAGATGGACAACTGATCCGCCAGCTAAAACCGGCTTGACCAACATTGCCAGGCAAACTGTGGTTTATAGCTATCACACCCTCAAAGTCATCAAACTGATATATTGGCCCTGAACAGATTTGTTGATTATATCAGTGTTAAAGCAGGTCCAGGCATGTTGAGTCCGCAGGTCAGCAACATGTGGGTCAATATTCATTGAGGAAGATATTGAGCTCTTCCAGAACAGCACAGGCCGTAAATCACAGCTAGATTTCACTGACAGTACGTATGGATCATCAAGTGACACTGTGAACAGACTTTATAATGGAAACAATAAAGGCAGAAGGCAGGAAATATTTTCATCTCAGAGGCTGTTTACAGCATAACATGATTGTTCTTCAATCAGGCTGGAACAATGAACCAATGATACACAGATTTTATTACACTGGTTAGTTGTAATAGCATCAAACCCATATCTGATGCTATCTGATGCTAAAATGTTTGACATGCATATAATGCAAACGAAACCAAAACATCTGATACCAAATGCCATAATTGCGTTGATTTATTCTGAATATTTTTCATTTTCTTTTCTCATTTAATAAGTTATGGCAGATGGCAAAATACGTTTGTAAAATATCACATCCTGCATGAGGAATGTTTTCTCTTCCATAGACCAGTAGGGTCAAGTGGAATGTCTGGATGGTTTGGGATTTCAATTAATAAATTTGCATAACTTAATCGACTCTGTTTGGTCCATGGAGTGCTATTACAGCTGAGACTATCATTTTAAGAAGGATCAAGATGATGAAGACCTCTTCAAAGAGTCGGCTGGGTGGGTGGGGTAGGGGGATTTGGGTGGGGGTGAGGGCTGTGATGGGGGTATGAAATATCTGAGTTGAGTCCAATGAGTTTCATTCTTTCTGGTCCACATCTGTTTCTGTATAAAAAGAAAACTGAATTGCCTCATGCATGACAATGTATTATATTTTTGTGGAGAGCAATAGTGGTGACCTCACAAGTTAGTGTTTCATTTCATGGCCACAGATTAACTCTTTATTTCTACCTTCAGTAGACCATCAGTCCACATATGGCCTTCCCTGGCCAGCACACATAAGACTAGAAAAAATGATTTTCCATTCAAATGATAAATTTCTCCAACCTTTGTTCTTTTATTATTTCATATCCTTATGGATATTGCAATCTGCTTTATGAATAATGTAATAATTATGATAAACTTAATGTGTATAAAATAAGTTCATGTATTGTTGCTACTTTTAGTATTTCAGGGGATCAGGGGATTGCAGGATTGAAAAGTAAAAGCTTTTCCAGCACAGCTTTGTTTGATATGAATACCATATACTTGAAATCACATTTTTTATCAAATAAAATGGGTGCACTCCTTACTTTCCCATTTAGAAGCTTTAGTCATAAAAATACTTCTATTGTATATTGTATATACTTGTATTGTATATAAGTTATTATATTGTGTGTGTGTGTGTGTGTGTGTGTGTGTGTGTGTGTGTGTGTGTGTGTGTGTGTGTGTGTGTGTGTGTGTGTGTGTGTATATATATATATATATATATATAT